>RJWJ010004326.1:0-52905 GCA_004363605.1 Indri indri
AAAAAAAAAAAAAAAAAAAAAAAATAAAAATAGCTCATAAAATTATGAAGATAATGTAACTCAAGTAGAAAATCCAATCAATATAAGAAAGTTTCTTTTTTTAACTTAAAAATCTATTCGAACTGCTTCCCCAACTAACCCTTTCTTTCCCTTCTACCTTCTCCAGTTTACCATTTTGATTGATAGCTTTCCATCTTTACAAAGTGATTTAGACAGCTAGGAGTTCACCACAAATTTGACCCAAACATATTAAAGAAAAACAGCAAACAAGTACTAGAATAATATATTTCTCATCCTGAGAAAGAGACTCTAACAGGATAAATGACAAACTGATAATAAGAAATAACCAGCTAAGCACCTAAGACAGCTCACCTACCATCACCCCTACTTGTGCATACTGTTTTCCCGCTTTTCTCTACTTTTCTTAGCACTTTTAATAACCTGCCTGTTTATTATCTCTTTTCTCTGTTACCAGAGGGTAAGCTCTATCAGAACAGGAACTTTGTCTTGTAGACTTCTGTTTTCTTGAACAGTGCCTAGAATATATAAATGTTTTATAAATATTGGTTAAATGAATAAACAAACTAGAAATTGGATGTTTGGGGAATACAATTTTATGGTTAATTGAATAAAACTGTATTTGTTGAAAAGATTTCTAAAATGTCTATAGTTAGCATGGCGATGTTTCAATTGTGATTGAGTTTCATGTTCTTTTTTAGGTTCATAACTCTGAATATCATTTCTCATTATATAGGGTAATATACAAGTCATGAGAATTAGAGTAAAATCCATCCTGATTTCATGACTGACCCTGTTTTGAATAAATCTTCAATCTGAATGTGGTTTCTTATAATTGACCAATTTCCCTGAAAAGCAAGTAAGTAAAATATATTGATTAATTGAGAACTACAGTTAATTGGGTTTTTACTAAAATTTATTATATTGGGACAGAGTAGGCACTCAATAAATATTTGTCAAATATATGAATTCTAGTTAGTTAATTTTGGTTTTAGTTTCTCAAATAAAAAGAAATATTTTCAATTAAATATGTGATGTGCAATATCATTAGAATCCACATAGCAGACAAGTAAACTATTTCACAAATATCTCAAGTTCTTCTGATTCTTTTTCTTTTTTATCTTCTTTCCCCCTTTCACTTCCTTTCTATTCTTTTTACTTCCTTTTCTTTCCTGTAAAATTCAGTACCAAACCCATGAGGCAGGTACAAGTAAAGTAGGTATCTATAGGTGGTGTGGGAGGGGAGGGCCTCGGCAGGCTAAAGAGCAGTCTTGGAGCTCAGGTAGGGTGAGTTGGGCATCTGAATGGGGAGGGTGAGGTGTTTAGCAGCAACAGGATAGTAGTTACACACAGGACGACTGATAAATAAGAAAACATATTAAAAATAATGGGAGACTGATTCTCCATAGTTTTAAACATGGAAAGGAAGAAACTATATGGGACGCTGTGGTATGTTTTTGGAAATGGAGGTATCAGTGTTTCATATATAGATAGATAGATGTTAATATGTAGGTAGACAGATAAATAGATGGATTTTTACATATATTTCCTTGGTTCTAAATCTTGAGAAAAATAATACAATCAAAACAACACTTATAGTTTCTTCCCAGACCTTAGTTTTTAAATACCGTTACCTACTAAAAGAAACTAGAACTCCTTAGAGATACAATTGATCCCAGGGCTGGGGATAAAAAATACAAAATGAGCCTGGAATATATTATTGTGCAAAAATATAAGACTACTCAAACTATGCCAGGGACATATCAAAGAAAGAAGTCAGATTAAAGAGGATCACACTGGTCATATCTGAGACAATAATAATAACAGCAGATTATAACCAATTGGATAAAATGAATATCCATGAGTCCAAACTGACATTAATAAATAAATAAATAAAAAGTTAATGTACTTCTGTGCAATAAAAGGGAATAAAGAGTAATTTTACAGTGATCGCATTACTCATGAGATAAATACTAACATCACAAGTAATGTGCCAGCTAATAGGATACTATGAGATCAACACTGCATCACTTTTGTAATATTTATGCCAAAGGTAGATAACTTAAATCTAACAACGAGAAAGCAGAAGACAAACTTAAAACAATGAGCATCTCACAAAACAACTAACTTGTAATCTTCAAAAATGTCAAATTCATGAAAATCATGGAAAAGCTAAGGGAATCTTTCAGCTTGAAAGACTAAAGAGGCATAATAACTAACTGCAATGCTAAATTCTGGACTGGATACTTTTGCTATAAAGGACATTGAGACAAGTGAAAATTTGAATGGGATCTGAGAATTATATGGTAGTGATATATCAATGCTAATTTTCTGATTTTAGTGGTTGTATTTCAGTTATAAAGGAAAATGTCCTTGTTTGTAGGAAAAATGTTAATATGTTAAAGTATTCAGGAGTAATGGGCATCATGTTGGCAAATTAGTCTCAAATAATTCAGGAAAAATATTATTTGTCATTGCAACATTTTTGTGATTTGAGGTTGCTTCAAAATAAGAAAATTTTTAAAAATTTCAGATTCAACACTTTCCATGAAATGTTGTCATAATTCTGAAATAGTTTTCAAGTTAGTTTACAGAAAAGTCTTTCATGTTTCACAAGTTTTTATAATATAGTTTGCTATGATCTGAATGTTTATGTTCCTCCAAAATTCATATGTTGAAACCTTATGCCAGACATGATGGTATTCAAAGGTGAGGACTTTGGGAGGTGATTGCATCAAGAGGTTGTAGCCCTCATGAGAGGGACTGGTGGCCTTGTAAAGAGAGACCCCTCATCCCTTCCACCACGTGAAGCTAGAGTGAGAAGATGGGTGTCTCTATGAGGACGTGGGCCCTCAACAGACACTGAAGGCACTTAATCTTGGACTTGCCAGCCTCCAAAACTCTGTTGTTTCTAAGCCACACATTTGAGGGTATTTTGGTATAGTAGCCCAAACAGATTAAGACACTGTTTGAGGTATATAATGCAGAGGGATTTCCCCAGTCTTTAAAATTAAAGTGTTACAATAATGGAGAAAAGCAGCATACTTTGTGGGAGATCCAATGAAAACAATTATGACCTTTCTGACATTTAGTACCGATGGTTATAGTAATCGTTTTCTGTTTTCTTTTGTCTTATATTAAAGCCTTTCATATAGTTTGTTTAGTAGGAAGGAGCCAAATATTTACAATAGGTATTAAAATAGAATGAAGATTATCTAAACAGAAAATGATGAGTCTTCCCTAGGGGCAGAAAACTTAGTAGAAATACTGTGTGGACAGGTAACATTTTTATATTTACTTACATTGCTATAATACAACTATTTTCAAATAACGTGGCAAAAAAGAGACTACATTGTTCTCTGGCTGTGTAAACTTGTGAATTCTCGCACGAACAGGTCATGCAGGCCATGCATGGGGAGAATCCTAGGATGGTATTGAGGACATCACTACATTTACTCAATGTTATCAGTGCCTGGGTATGCAAAAAACATAACCAGAATTAAAACAGCAAGTGCATTTATGGAATGGGGATCGAATATACTACCAAAGATATAGTTGCTCTAAAGTATATTGGCATACTTGGGGAAACTGCATAGTTTTCTTTAAGAGAAAATATGAAAGTGCATAATTTCAGAAATTATGACATTGGAATAACCAGTTTGTCAATTTGGAATTTAAAAATTAAAAATTTAGATTAGAGCCGGGCGCGGTGGCTCAGGCCTGTAATCCTAGCACTCTGGGAGGCCGAGGCGGGCGGATCGTTCTGACCTCAGGAGTTCGAGACCAGCCTGAGCAAGAGCGAGACCCCGTCTCTACCAAAAATAGAAAGAAATTAATTGGACAGCTAAAAATATATATAGAAAAAAATTAGCCGGGTATGGTGGCGCATGCCTGTAGTCCCAGCTACTCGGGAGGCTGAGACAGTAGGATTGCTCGAGCCCAGGAGTTTGAGGTTGCTGTGAGTTAGGCTGACGCCATGGCACTCGCCCCAGGCAAGAGAGTGAGACTCTGTCTCAAAAAAAAAAAAAAAAAAAAAATTTAGATTAGTACATAAGCTCATATAGTAGAATAAACTGAAATATTCGGTTTGTCTTTGATTGCTTTATTAGTTGGTCAATCAAGTAACAATTTCTATCACATAAACACTTAAAATACCTGGAAGGTTGTCATTACTACTCCTATTACTAGTGAGGGATCACAGAGGTTGACTCTCTTTCCCTAAAGGCAAAAATGTTTAAAGGAGACTATCTTTTTCATATGCCATTGCTTGTTTGGGGGGAATATTCTTTATTCTGTTGTGAAATTAAGGGATTTGGAGTACAACTGGGGACAAGGTAATGAAGCCCAGGTTTATCTGACTGGCCCATCACAGAAAAGACTTTACCCCACGACTAAACGTCTGCCAGCTGGCAGGGACTTCCTCCCAATCAGGCATGGTGGTGTGCTGATGGAAACCAAGAATTAACAATACAGCTTCTTGGACTTCACATTCCCTTTATTAATGTGTGAGAAAATTAACTTTTCACAAGTATTATCATCTGAAGAAATTTATGGTGTTCATTTAAGCAAACACTAATTTAAGAAAACACGGAGAACTCCCTGTTACTAAAGACAAGTTAGGCTAAGATCAGAACACATTGTAGTGGGTTCAAAATCCAACTTTCTCGCTTTATAGCTATGGAAATTTAGACAAATTATTTAATCTCTTTTTGTGCCTCATTTTTTTCATATATAAAATGAGAGTAATAATAACACCCAAATTATTATGAGCATTAAATAAGACAACACATATAAATTGCTTAAAGTAGTACCTGGGACATAGGGAATACTTAACCAATTACTATTCATTGTTATAATTATGGGAGATAAAAAATGCAGATGAAAATATCAAGCAAAAATAGAAACTACATTAAGAAATCAGTGATTTATTAGAACACATTTTGATATTCCTCTGAATAAATATGTTTACTGACATGTACCTGACAAAATATTAGGGCACATAAACACTTTTTTTTTTAATTCCTCTGTGTATTTGGGGATTATAATTGTACTATTCCTCACAGCATTGTTAGAAGGATTTAATTATAAAAATTCTTAGCAATTTGCCTGGCACTACTAATAAGCACTCAAAACTAGTTGTGCTACTGTTGCTAATTATTATTATCATCATCACTATGATATCGTAAGTTCAGAGTTTGAGAAACACATACCGGGGCATAATTACAATTTTATAGTATGATAAGAACAGAAGAGCTAACATTTCAAGTCTTTTTAAGAGTGAGTACAGTTTTTCCAGATAGGAGGGAAGAGCATTCATGGATTCCCCATGTGTTTTATCTAAACTTGACTTGTTTTCAAGAAGTCACTGGGCCCACAATTATTTCACTGAGAAACTGCTTTTGAATTGACAAGGTCCACACAAACTAATCAATCAACAGGTAATTGAGCACCAAATCTATGAAATATGCAGATAAACTATAGACAGCCTCCCAGCTGGTTTTCTTAAATCCACATTCTCCCTTCTTTAGCATACTTTTCATGACATACTAATAATAATATTAATCTCCCTAAAGTACAGTTTTCATCATGCCCTAACTATTAATACTAGAGAACATAGAGTGTTTCCTCAAATGCCTGCTGTATCAAGCCCAAATAACTGTCTAAATTTAAGGATCCTCTACAGTCTTGCAATTCAGAGTATGGGGGAAACAGCACAAACATCAGCTGGGAACTTGCTAGAAACAGATAAGCTCACACCTCAATACAAACCTTCTAAATTAGGGTCTTCATTTTAACAAGATCCCAAGGTATGCAAATTAAAGTTTGAGAAACACTTCTCTACAATATCCTTTAATCTAAAGCAAACAAAATCACTAACCCATAACACAACCCATGGACCCATCAAGAAGAACTAATCTTTTCACTAATTTCTCTGCATCCAAAGCCATCCCTTTGTTCATGCTCTTAACTCCATCGGAAATATCTGATTTCTTTCACACCTACTATCTAAATCTCACCCATACTTGAAGGCCAGTGAAACTATCTTCCATATGAAGATAAAACATGAAATATATTTTCCATGAAACTGAGACTATCTCAAACTATACCAATTTTGCTAAACATTTCTTGAGATTGAATCAACACCATTTCATTCTTCTTTTGTTTATTACTCATTGAATAAGCATTTCCTGAATGCTTATCATTTACCAGACAGTGCTGCATTGGCCACAATGCAAGCAAGGATGCTGACTTTCCTACTCTCAGCCTGCTCTCGATCAGAGCTATAATGGTTCAGTAGAGATGCCTTTAGTTCCACAGGCAAGAAGTGCAAGTTGAGTAGATGTGAGGGTGCAGGACCACATTGAATAAAGCCACATAATTTGTGATTTTTTGGTCAAAATTATTTAAGCAAAGTAATATTGTTGAAGTATATTAAAACCTTTTGTGATATGAAATAGATTAAATATTTCAACTGATAGGAACAAGACACAGAGATACCGTGCTTCGTTTCATGCTAATTTTTCTTCCTATATACACAATTTTAAGTTTTTTCTTTTATAGGCAAGCAATATGTCTTTCTTCATTCATTCAACAAATTCTAGAATTTTAAAATAGCTCCTACTTATCCTTTTCTGACTTCTTACGTTTTAGACATGGTAGGTACTAAATAAATACTTTGAAGACAGTCTTTGATCTCAAGTTGGGGACTAGGTTTACACATATGGACCAACCGTTGCACAAATACAGCCCTTTCCTTCTACTGCTGTTCATGACATAAGGAAACATTCACGAATTTGCAATGGCACTTTGGTTTACGAGTAGTGTCTTTTGGATCAAAAAGTTCCTCTAGGGTGCCATGGAAGTTTCTGTTTCTCTATAGCTAATGTTTGCTATCGCCAGAGACTGCGTTGGAGTACAGCCAACCAAATGGAATTGGCTAGTAAAAGCTTTTGTGGGTCAGCATTTTGGAAACAAGTTTCATGACCATTTGCACGCAAAACCTCAGCAGGAGGAATTTTAACCAACATAAGTTAATGTAAAGGTTTGATTTGAAGGAGTCTGGAGGGGCAGGGGAAATAAAATAATGAAGTATGTAACAGTCCATATTCTTTAATAGTAAAAATAAAAGTTAGCTGTTCTTGTTGTTGCAAAACTGCTCATCAGTTCTTTAGGTAGAAACAGATGCTTCTGGTAGACAGCCAATTTTCGAAAGATCTCATGCTCCAAGTAGCAGCCCTGGAGTATCTGGAGGTTAAATATTATGCAAGACCTTTTGTGAGCCCCTTGGTTCCTTCAATGTGATTCAAGAGTGGGGTCACACAAGGAAACGTAAAAACCAAACTAAGCAAAAATACTATTTCCAAGTAGTTCCATACACTAGAACTTTATAAAATCTTGTATTACATGAAAAGAGCACATTACTTTGACTTAAGAATCAACAATTACTTTTTATTTGTAATCTTCAAATTGGTTACAACTTTCCTTTATCTTATTCAGCGATCTTGCTGAAGACAGGCTTTCCCACATGATGTGCAATTTTCTCTTCAACTTTTAATTTCTTTGGATACAGAAGAAAAGCTCTGGACCTTTAATTGAGCAATTATTATTTCTTAAGTGAATATAGAGTTGAGGATAGTGCCAAAATCTTTCTTTCATCTAGAGAACAAGTCTAACATAGGCAGCACCCCAGCTTTAGGTGCCTGGCAGCACCCTAGCTTTAGGCAGAAAAGCCAAGTCAAGACTCCCAAGGAGAACTCATTCTTCACCTCTGGTCACTCCCTGGCATCTCCTGAGGTTCTTGAATGAATGCCAGTTAGGACCGATTTACATGTCTCCTTGGAGGTTTTAGATAACTCTTCACTAAGAACTGTTTGTTTTTCTCATTTAGACTATTTCTCCAGAGTAGGATTTGCAGACTCGCTGCTGAATATGCTGTTTGCAGATCATTGCTAGGTTTCCATGCTGACAGAAAGCACTGGTATTTGAAAAATTCATTAAGAAGTAACTCATCTTAAGTCCCAGATCTAAATTTGTGGAATGGTTCCACCACATTTTCTACAATGTTGTAGAATTTAAGCAGAAATTTAAGCAACAGAAAATAAAAAGTTCATATGCTAACAGTTCATGGAATATGCCTACACACGGAACTTATTGCTTCACAGCTCGTGCCATTGTTTAAGCAATTCTAATTGTTTTAAGTTTTTTTGCTTTTTGTTTTTTTAAAAATATATAGAGCTACACTCCACTGCTCTGGAACTTCTACCATTTGCCTTAGGTCTCTAAGACATTTACTGTCTCCTTTACACAAGAAGTCCTTCAAATATTTCAAGATAGGGTCCATGCTTCCTTTATATGTATAGATTTCTCTTTTAAATGAAACCTCTCTTAATCCTTCAGCTACTCCTAAGGTTATAAAACGTCATCATGAATGAGAAGTTAGCTTTTCAATAACCACATTTTGAATATAGTCTGCTAATATTGATCTCAATTGAAGTTAAAGACCTGTATTTTAAGTAATCTTTTTTATGTTTGGTTAAGTTTTGATTGCTGTAATTAGTCATCTGTAATACATAAGATACGATCTAGAAATTGCTTTTTAAACATCGGACTGATAAATCAGCTCCAGAAAGCATCCTTTTGGTTGCCTCCTTTAATGAATATAGTACTGGACACTACTAAGAGGTGATTGAAAAGACATATTGAAATATTACTGCCAGCTACTGGTATAAAATCTCTCACCAGAGAACTATCACAACTTTGGGATAAAATGTTTGCTATCTAAATACAAATTTTGGTAGCCATTAAAATTGTCAGGAAGATCTTAGATCACTTTGCTTCTTAATTACAGTTAAAATTTTTTTTTATTACACAGTATCAAAGTAAAATATAATCACTATTTGTAAAATTCAAAATATTTATGAAAATATAATTAGCTAACACTTTAAATCAGAACTCAAGACAGTTTGATTATTCCTTACATGCCCACAAAAGTTTTTTCCTGGTCTTTACAAAATGCTAAAGTGATTTGTCCAACAATGTAGATGTTTAATGTTCACCCAAGTGACATCAACTATTTAATGCACCATGCTTTTACTTCTCATTAAAATTGCTATGTTAGTGAAGCTTGACCCACTTTTCTTCATGCTTGGCCCCCATTTAAGTCTGATATTCTACAGTTTTCCTCCTATATCAGATTTTGCTTTGTCTTTAGTTATTTTCCTTCCTTTTCTTACTTGTATTCAAGGAATAGAAAAGGGATCTTCGATGTGCCAATTCAAAGTATGTCCAGATAAAAGGTAAATAATCCAATAGGCTGTTGAGGTGGGTTGGACATTTGAACATTGGAGGTTGTTTCCTTTATTCAAACTCACTCTCCTATTCAGGGTAGGTGACCCAAGGTAGTGACTGGCTGGACTGAGTTTCAAATTGGTGAAAAACTTCTAAAAAAGGAACAGTGGCAAAAACAGCAACAGCAAAAAAAGAATAATGAAGTAGAAAAGTCCAAGTGTATATTCTTATCAAATCTTATACTTGTCCAATAGTTATGAGCCTCTCTGAAAACATTTATATGTGTGGGTGGAGGCAAGTTGCCCATTAAATTGTAAGAGGTGTTATCAGATTCATCAGGACTTGGTTGTAAATTTGACTACACAGTTTGGCTCATAGAGAAATGAGGAGGAAATATCTGATTAAAGTGTGCATTGCTGCTGAGGCAACTGAATGTTGCCATAGCAATTGAGATGAAATGTGCAAGAAGTGAGATAATTAAATCTAACCCCTTTAGTAGTTTTGACAGTCAATGTACTGCCAATAGAAAAAGTTATCTACAGTATTAAGATAAAACACATTCCTCACAGAAAGTCTCCTTACTAGTATTTTGTTGTTCCTTTTTTAAATATAGTGCTTTAGGTGTCTAATTTGAATGTTCTCTTTTAATAATCAAATACAGTTTTGACCTTGGTCTGAAACTGCCTAGAGTTTCTGCTGATTTATTGTGTCATGAAAGCAGACTTCTATAAAAAATATCCAATTTTTTCCCTCTAGTTCTTAAAAAAAATATATACTAAAGCCAAAGCTGTCACATTTGAGCTTAGAATTTATAATATCTAGAACGTGCTGCCCTCTTCAGGAGCTGGTGCTTAAAAATACTTTTTTTTTAAAAAGCAGATTAGAAACTATATAAGTTGTATTAATAATATCAAAAGTTGTATTAATAATTCTTTAGGAATAAACACCACATGTAATAAAATATTTCTAAGTTTAAATTTTTTTCCATTAAAAAATCAGCATATACAAAATTTTGGAGGAAATTATTAATATTTATAATTAAATACAAATAATAATTTCCTGAAATGAAACTACTATCATGATAGAAATAATTCCTGAATCATTACAGAATTTCAGATTTCCATATTTATTATCCAAATGCTTTTTAAAGAGTAAAAATGTCTAAAAATAGATATTTTCTATGTGAAATTCTAAGTAGAATACCCTTCAAATTCTAATTTTATTCTTCAGCAAAAAAATTTTTTTTTTAATTTGGAAACATTAGCATTTATAGTTTGAAATTTTAGCTAGTTTTCATTTACAGAGACATTATCTTTTGGGGAATAATGATTTCAAATATATATTAATACATTGTAATTTTTATTCAAAATCACTAGTAAAAATATTTAAGGGTCTGAAATATCATCATCTGGAAGCAAATCTCTTTCATATGTGTTATCTACTAAAATTTCCTTAGCCATTATATGATTTGACAGAGGGATATGAATTCAGTGTATTTTTCTCTAAATTAGGTTTATGATACTTTTCAAAAAAATCAAGGGACAGAAAATGACCAATAATAATATTAATTATCAGAATGTGAGAAAAGTATATTTTTTCACATCCAGATTTGTTCTTTATATTAGAACTATTAACACATAGAAGGATTATACGTACTAATTATTAAAAATATAAGTAAATATGAATTAGAAATTTTAAAGAACACAATAAGTTCAAGAACAAATACCTTTTCAAAATACAATTTTGTTCTAATTCTCATGATGTGATGTAATTAAAACCTTGTAGTTTTAATTCAACAGAAAACAACAAGAAAATGAACAGTTCTTTATTTTGAAAAAATGAGAGCTTAGACTCCTAATTTTGTTTCTTAACTCCTACATCTGACTTTCAGTTCCGGATTCCACATAGGAAATTTATTTACATTTAAATGTATGTAATGATCATTAAGATTGACTTCAGAAAAGTAGAACGCCCCTTTATTTTCCCCAAAAGCATTTTAGGTATAGCCGTCCAATTTGTATCAATGAAAAATTCAACTGAACTAAAGGGCAAAGTGAAAAAAAATATTGACAAATTTCTCTTAGTCCTAATAATATTTGTTTTGTGGAAAATAAAATATTTTATTCCTGTATTTAAAAGTACTTACCAAAACAATTGCTTAACCCTAAGGTAGCTCTGTCCAAAGTCATGTAATACATGTTCAAGAATTCTTAGAACACCGATTTGTGTTTTCTGCAATAGATTTACTTCAGTTCTGTTTTGCTGCTGATGCATTACATTTGGCAGTTAGGATCCCTGTGGATGGAAGCATAATAAATAATAATTTTTTTTCTTTGCAGGGTATTTATGGCACAATGATAAATTTCCTCTTTCCCAGAATGGTGAGTAAAGAGCTCTTTCTATATTTGATGGAACTGAACACAAACAAGAAAAGGTGAATTGTTATCATAAAAGTAGAGTATCATTTACTAAATGTATTGTGTGATCTGATGATTATAAGGTAGCTTCCACTTTTGCACATAAATGGATGCTGTATTCAAATTCTGTAAGCATTCCAAAATTCTCACTAAATATGCTACAGGCTCTTCAGAGGGAATATAAATTTTTGCTTTCTCTGTTGGATTGCAGTTGAACATAGTATATTCAACGTTTTGTTTTCTGGGGTAATTTATTTTAAAATATACACAGGTAAAGAAATAAATGTGGTTTACATTCTATAAGCAGAAAGAGAAAACATATTTGTGATATGTACTGAGGGTGGGTAAGAGCCCTTTGGAATTTTTACTGTTACATAAAAATGGATTGTAATTTATGTTTGACCAGGGCTTTGCAGCATCTGTGAATTTAAAAGTGTTTATTTTCTAAAAGCATATATCACCTTCTCCTAGGCAGGCTAGCTACTGTATGATTGGGGTTAAACACATAGTTTTGCTGTCTGTATGTTTTTATGATTTTAAAAGGTGATATTAAGTTTTAGTCTTGATCATAACATCTTTAAAATCCAAATAAAAATAAAAATTAATCTTATTGAATGGGAAAGGTCAGTGTAAAATTATATTTCTCAGCAAGTTATTACTGTCTCCTAAGAAGTTTTTTTTCTCTCTCTTCAGTGTTCTTGGGTATTCCCTATTAAAAGAAGAAATTTCTCACTAGAAAAAAAAAAATCACTTTGAAATAGACCAATCATCAGAAAGTGTTAGGTTAAGTGACAGGGCACAAAACTACATATATTATATGTTGTATGCATGTGTGTTTGTGTATAGAGGGGAAAGTAAATTGGTGTTATACTGTGGGCTTAGAAAAAAGACACAAAAGGTACACAAAAGAATGGGCATATAAGTAGTTTAATAGTGTCCATTCTTCATTTTCTGAATTTCCTATAGTAAATAATGTTATTTTTGTAATCAGAACAAAAGCACTATTTGAATAATAAACTATTCAAGACTATATTTATTATTAAATATACATATATAAAATTGAAAAAATCCTCTTTGTGCCAACTGCATAACCAATATGATTTTATACAATTAAAAAAAATACCTTTGACCTAATCCCAGAAGGAACTAAAAATATAAATGAAGACTAATTGGGCAAAAAAATAAGTAAATAAAGGGTTTAAAGTGAGAATAAAGCTATTACTTTTATCAATTTTACTATGATACCAAAGTACTTCTAGAATTCAGTCATATGTGTAGAAAAATAAATATTTTAAAACTAAAATAAAAAGATCTGCAGTTTCATATTGATTTTTACTATGTAAGAATTTGGTATCTTATTAACTTTATTTACAAGAAGAGAAGGTCTAGCCAGGAAAAGGTGAAAACATGAAGGTGAAACTTTCAAATAAATTCATACTGTTAAGTCGATAATCAAACTACTTAATATTAACAGAAAATTTCTGTCTAAAGCCTACTGTGTAATTTACCCATCTACAACTAATTAGAAACTTTAATGTAAAGAATAATTTTAAGATCCAAGATCAAAAGAAAATAAATCATAATAGACAACCAAGCAAATATAAGGAAATTATAGAAAAAGAATTGCTTTTAACCTAAAAATAATGTTAATAAATCATTTATTAACATTAATTATAATAAATAGTGACTATTAAAATATTTTTGAGATTAAGAATCTTGCTCAAGAGTAATTTATCATAGGACAAAACTTAGCGTAAAAGTATACATTGTAGTTATATCTTACTTCCCTGACACTTTAGCTATCTGGACTTCAGTCACTAATTTCAGAAGAAATTTAGGAAAAAAAAAAAGTTCTTGCACTCATCTAATACTGTTCATGTTAATGCTTCCCAAGTCCTCACTTCCATTCTATTTGCTCTCAGTTTATATAAAATTATAACAGATTTGGGTTCTCTGATTATCTAGCCACAGACAAGAAGAGATACTGTAAAAGCTGAGAGGGACAAGGAGGAATACATTCAGAAGTTATTCTCAACTACTCACTAGCAGTAAGAATTGAGGGATCAAAAACTAGCTGTATGATTTTTGAGTAAGATATATCATATACTTGGGTTTAAAATCCCTGAGTTGTTAAATCAGAGAGTTATATTGGAATATTTTTGATAAAATCTAAATTCCCTTCTAGTCCAAGAATTTTACAATAAAATGATATGTCCTTGAACTTATTATACATAGCATAAAATAATATTGCAAGACTTGGAGTCATTAGAATGAAAAGGTTGTAATGATTAAAAAGTCAAGTTTCATTCACTTAAATGACAGTCTTGCCCAAATTTGGTTCAAAGTCTCATCCAAATTATGTTGTATAAATAAGAGATTATACATTGTGTATTTTTGTAATAATCATTTCATACTGCTATTTTAAAAATGTAACTAAAAATTTAATCTGAGTTTTCTCACTTTACTCTGAGTAAGATAACATTGTAAATGGTCTGCAAGAGAAAATCTAGCATCAGTCTTTTCTGACGAGTGAGAAACCAAATTCATGCTGATTTGTATACAGAAATGTATACTTCTAAAATAAGTTTATATTGCCAAACAGCTAATTTGACATATTGGGGAATCAAATATTTAAATTCATCATTTCCTTTTTTGCATCCAATTTGTAAAATCTTTAGTACAACAACATTCATAACATTTTAGAAAGAAAATAAAATTTACCTCCTGTCTATAAGCAAGATAAGGAGCAATGTAACAAATTATTGGATAAATAAAACATCTGCTCATTCAAACTATTGATTTCTGATTTGTAAGTGTGCCAATTTAAGCAAACAGCCAAAGTTCTAAAAAACTATGTGAACTTAATTGAAATGTAAGTATGCATTTTATCGACGGATATCTATTAAAACAACTTTCTTTTCTTTTTTTTTTCTTTTTTTCTTTTTAACCACTTGTCTTTTGTTTTTACATCCCAGTTTAGGAATATTAAAACAACTTTAAAACAGAATAAATCTTCAGCATTCCATTTTTTTCTAAGAGATTAATGATAAATGCCCGCTATTTAAATAAAGTGTATCTTTTTTTTTTTTTTTTTTTTTTTTTTTGAGACAGAGTCTCACTCTCTTGCCTGGGGCGAGTGCCATGGCGTCATCCTAGCTCACAGCAACCTCAAACTCCTGGGCTCGAGCAATCCTACTGTCTCAGCCTCCCGAGTAGCTGGGACTACAGGCATGCGCCACCGTGCCTGGCTAATTTTTTCTATGTATATATTTAGCTGTCCAATTAATTTCTTTCTATTTTTGGTAGAGACGGGGTCTCGCTCTTGCTCAGGCTGGTCTCGAACTCCTGAGCTCAGAACGATCCGCCCTCCTCGGCCTCCCAGAGTGCTAGGATTACAGGCGTGAGCCACCGCGCCCGGCCTTTAAATAAAGTATATCTTTTAATGTAATTAATCTGCACTTCAACAAAATAGATCTCCCCTCTCATTTTCTATTATGGCTCCACTTAACAGTAGCTGAATGCATATTTCTGTGAACAGTCACAGCGTCTATTCTTCAGCAACCATTAAATATACTTTATTTCTGAGAATGTTAATAAAAATTTATTACCTTATTTCATTAAGAACGAAAGTTCTATATTGTAGTCAACTATAGCCTATAGTCATTTTATTATTTATCTTTTAAGATTTCATATCTGGTTCTAATTTATCAAGTGCCAATTTTTAGGTCAGATGATAGTGATATAATAGCACTGTTAGTTGGCCAGCAGGTTGATTACTTTTAAGATTTTGAAAAAAAGCAAAAGTAAAAACAGTCCTCTCCTTTTCCTTCAATTAAAATTGCATGCAATTATTCTTGTACATTATAGATCTCTTTTGGGATTTCTGTTTTCATACAAATTTTTGGTTCATTTTACAGGAATAGTATTCATTTTAATTAGCAAAAAACAATTGATGGGGTTTTTTTTTTTTTTTTGCCAGAGGGAGCTCACTCCAAGCACTGATTACTGCCACTGGATTATCCTGAGTTTTTAAAATTTTATTTTATTTTATTTTTTTAAAGGCCTTGCTTTAAAAGCAGTTAGTTAAATATGTTATCGGTTAGTAGCTATTGCCTTTGAAGACAGAATGTCTTTATTGATGAGTGGTTGGCCCATTTTGTTTTAACCTCCTAACTTAGCTAAGCAACATCCTAAATTGCTTCTGAAATGATGTATTGCTATTTTATATCTATTCGAATATACAAATCAAAATATTAACTAAGTAAACAATATTCCTGGTGTGTTATTGAATTGCATTACATAGTTTATAAGGTCAAACTACTTGCTTCATTTATTTATTTTTTTTTGTGTTCAGTAGCTAAAAAATAAAATTTCTAGTATATATATAAGAAGTATGAATTATGAATTCCTGTGTACCACCAAACAATTTAAGGAAAAAAAAACATTATTGTAATGACCTTTCAAGCCTTCCACGTGCCCTTCTATAATATCTTAGCCCTTCTTCAATCAGAGAGAAACATTAACCTGAACTTTCTCTGTCCCTTGCTTTTCTTTATAATTTTACCTAATGTATTTGCATCCTGAAATACGTAATTATTTGTTTTATATGTTTTGCAACAATATGTACTTGGAACCTTTCATTTGTCTATGACTTTTCCACTAAACATTAATTTCTTGAGTTTCAACCCTTTGAAGCACATAGTTATAATTCATTATTTTATACTGTTGTATAGTATTCCATTGTATAATATATTTGTTTCCCATATAGTGATGGATATATGGGCTGCTTCCAGTTTTTGTTTTTGCTTTTTATTATTACACACACAGCTGCTATGACCATTCTAGCACATATACTAGTGGATATATGCAAAAATATTTGGCAATATTTGCAAACATTTTCGCTTGTCATAACTGGAGAATGCTACTAAATATCCCCAGTTAATGCTAAACATCCTATAAGACACAGGAAATCTGGCACAACAAAGAATTATCCGGCCAAAAATGTCAATAGCATGAGGTTAAGAAACCCTGCTCTAAATATCCACTTAAAATGGAATTGCTGGGTCATGAAAGTATGAAAAATTTCAAATTTATTAGATAATTCTAATAAAATCAATGTTGCATTCCTACCAGGAGTAAAAAGATAAATATTCCAATTGTTTTACATCTTTGCTAACATTTAATATGGTAAGATATTTTAAAATTTTTATTAATTTGGTAAATGTGATATAGTTTTATTTTCAATTCCTTAATTACTAATGAGATTAAGCATCTTTTCTCATTTTAGTGACAATTAGGGTTTCCTGTTCTATGAGATAACTATTATTTTTAAACTATTTTTAAAAATTGAGTTGTCTTTTACTAATTGATTAGTAGGCAATATCTATACTAACCTACTGGTTTTTATTTGTGAGACAAATACTTTTTTTATCTTGTGGATTTTTTGTTTAGTTCTTTAAGGTGTCCTTTTCTGAACAGAGTTCTTAATGCAGTTAAGCTTCACAAACTTTCTCTTTTTGCTTATATCTTGCATTTCCTACTTAAGAGAGCTTTCCCTTTATCTTCTAAGTGTTTTAGCTTTCTGTTTTTTATAACACAGTTAAGTATTTAATCCATTTGAGGTTGTTTTTCATGTATGGTATGAGATAGAAATACATTTTAAAAACTAGGAAACTATAGCCTTAGCACCATGTGTTGAATACTTTATACTTTCCCTACTGATCTTCAAATCTAGACTTTTCATAAATCAAATTTCCATCTGTATATAATCTAATCTGAGGCTTCCTTTTTTAATCTATTGGTTAAGTTGTCTTTCCTTTCACTATTATACTGCTCATATTATTATAATTTTTTATATTTATTTTATTTTATTGTTTATTTATTTTTTATTTTTTATTTTTTTTGAGACAGAGTCTCACTCTCTTGCCTGGGGCGAATGCCGTGGCATCAGCCTAGCTCACAGCAACCTCAAACTCCTGGGCTCGAGCAATCCTGCTGTCTCAGCCTCCCGAGTAGCTGGGACTACAGGCATGCGCCACCATGCCTGGCTGATTTTTTCTATATATATTTTTAGCTGTCCAATTAATTTCTTTCTATTTTTGGTAGAGATGGGGTCTCGCTCTTGCTCAGGCTGGTCTCGAACTCCTGAGCTCAGGATGATCCGCCCGCCTCGGCCTCCCAGAGTGCTAGGATTACAGGCGTGAGCCACCGCGCCCGGCTATATTTTTTTATTTAACTATTTATTTATTTCATTATGATGGTACATAACAACTGTATATATTTACTGTATATATTTACAGGGTACCTGTGATGTTTTGATACAGAGATACAATGTATATTAATTAAATCATGATAATTGATCACCTCAGGCATTTATCATTTCTTTGTGTTAGAAATACTCCAATTCCATTCTTATTTTAAAGTATACCATAACTTATTGTTTACTATAGTCATTTTGTTGTGATTATATAATGAAGTTTTGTGTGTGTAAAAAGAAGCAATGACAAGCTTCTTCCAAGATTGTGTGTAGAAGAGAAAAAGGTCACTGTACCCAAGATACTCCTGAAGAAGAACAAGATAGAGGAATTTATCAGATATTTAAAATTATTATACAATCACAACAAAATGACTATAGTCAACAATAAGTTATGGTATACAAAGCTCAGGCCTTAGTGCCATGATCCAAAATGGTTATACCCTTATCATTAACCTGACCTACAGATAAATGCGTCCCATAGAGGAGTGCAAGGAAAATTGCAAGTCTTAACTTGCTAAACTAAAGAGGAAAAAAATTTCCCTCTCTGAAATTCATGATCATCAACCAGCCTTACTGTGTTTCCAGTAAGAATTCACACAATCTCGGCAGTCTAAAGATTCCAAGATAAGAATTTACTTTATACTCGTTCCTAGTTGTGTCTTTTGAATGAAAAGAAAGTTCCCTCTGGAGAGGTCAGCTTTATTTTATCCCTCTAAGAATTCTTATAGATGAAATTCCATGAATGTAAGCCCACAGTCAGAAATCACAAACACACTGGAGAAAAGGGGCAGATGAGCAGTAATCAGCTGAGAAAAGATAAAAGACAGAATCAGACTTACAGACTTCAAATTTTGGAATTCTTTCATTATTTTATGTCTTTTTTCTTATGTCTTCTTCCTTTTTTATTCTCAGTCCTTACTGCACATTAAACTATATTGAAAATATTTTATCTTTTAGCATTTAATTTCATTATTAATAATATATAAGCACTTCTTTGTGATGAAATTAGAAATTAATAATATGGTCAAATTTATCCTGTAAACTAAACCTAGTTACACTGACATAGATTCTGATTATAGTATTTACCTATCAATATTAAGATATAAGAGTTTTGGTAGGGGAAAAAAAGAGTAGAAATAAGAATAGGTAGTTTTCTGTTTAGCTTAAGCAAACAAGTAATATAAATGCTGTATTTTTTGTATTTCAAGCATTAAGGGGGTACAAGAGTTTTTGTTACATGAATGAATTGTACAATGCTGAAGTCAGGGCTTTTTGTTTGCCAGAATAGTGTACATTGAATATTATATTAAATTGAAAATACTAAACATATATTGATGGCTATTACACAGAATCTTTTTCAAACTTTAACATTTTTGTAGACAGAAAACATTTAGCTAAATACTTAAAATGATAAATACATTATAAATTATTAGAATCTGTTTATTTGTGCAGCATATTTTTGCTCCAAATCTCCAGGACTTTCAGTATCTTTACATTCGTGTTCTGAAAATTTTTTAGAAAAGAAGTTGTGTTTCTTACTTTAAATCCCGATGGCTCTTATAGTGGGCACTTGACCAAAGCTGAGCTAATCATAGTCTGTCCATCTCTGTAATTTTTTAAATGAGAATTATGGAATAGACTCTTAGGCAAAGAGAGAATGTATTTGCTGATGGATCCCAAGGAAGGCTGATTCTGAGCCTTACTTAATTCCAGTTATTAAACTTCCTAGGGATCCATGAACCAGTAAATTGCCTTTGCTGAAGCTTATTTGAGTTGAGTTTCTGTAACTTGCAACAAAAATGGTCCCGATAACTACACTTAGATAGAGAAAAATAAATTCCGAGATGGTTTCCCTGCATGCTGATAGTCATAGAAAGGCAATGAATGAATAATACCTTTAATACGTTTTCCACCATAAGACAAGGGAATTGGGAAGAGTTACTGGGTCAGTCCTTCTAAAGCCCTGGCTTGACCAGATTGTATTGCTTTCCTCTGCTTTCTTCTAGAGAAGGTCAAAGTAAGAAGGATTGCCCAAAATTATTTCTTTTGGCGGGTTTAGGACCACCAGTATTTTGACAATTAAACTTCTGGTATCTAGAAGGAGTCCATCAAGAAGCCCTTCCCGGATATAATATTAGTTTCCAGTTAGTTTCTACTTGAGCTTTCACATGTTCTCAAAAGAAATGGAAGGACTAAAATTTAGAGAAAGAATACAACAATTACCGAGCATTTGACTCTGTTAGGTACCTGGCTGGCCAATTTTATTTTCTAGTTAATGGCATGGGCTGAATCGACTCCCCTAAAATTAATATGTTGATGTCCTAACTTGCAATATTTTAAAATGTGACTGTATTTGGAGACAGGGTCTTTAAAGAGTGTACTAAGATTAAATGAGGTCATTGTGGTGGCCCCTAATCCAATATGACTGGTATCCTTACAAGAAAAGAAGATTAGGACACAGACACACACAGAGAAATAAATAAATTTCTGTTGTTTAAGCCACGCTGTCTGCTGCATTTGTTACAGCAGTCGTAGCAGATAACATTAAGTTATACATATAATCTCCTTACTCGCAACTAGTCCATCATCAAGGTCTGTCAAATCTAACCACAGAGTATATTTCAAATGTCTGCTCTCCTCTCTCTTCCCACTGTTACTATCTTATTTAGGCTTCATTTTTATTACTTGAAATATTCTAATAATCTTCATCTTATCATCATTCTAATAAGAACATTCATACTCATGCTGGCAAACACACTAGATTGGGAGCTTCTTGGGAGCAAGACGTTCTCTGTACTACCTACTTATCTCCATGATGCAGTCCATGGCTCCCAAACCTGGCTGTGCATCAGAATTTTTGGTGGCATTTTTTTAAATTACAGATTTTCAGACCATATCTATTGAATCACAATCTATAGGCATGTGGGCTATAAAATTGGTATTTTCAATATGTTCCCAAGTTGATTTTATGAGCAATGAGCATCTATTGCTTTTTATTTTTTGCCTATATTTTTAAATTAATGGTTTGTGACAGCTTCCTCCAAGCTTTTTACTTCAGTGTTTTGTCTTACGTTTCTTATCATGTTGTCCATTATCATGGTATTTTTTTTTTTTTAAGAGACAGCATCTCTCTCTGTCACCTAGGCGGGAGTGCAGTGGCATCATCATAGCTCACTGCAGCCTCAAACTCTTGGGCTCAAGTGATCCTCCTGCCTCGTTCTTCCCGAGTAGCTAGACTAAAGGCACACACCATTGCACCTGGTTGATTTTTTAATTTTTTATTTTTTTAGAGACAGGGTCTTGCTATGTTGCCCAGGTTGGTCTGGAATTCCCAGGCTTAAGCAATTCTACTGCCTCGGCCTCCCAAAGTGCTGGGATTACAGGCATGAGGCCCCACACCTGGCCATCACAGTATTTTTTGAGTAATAAATTCAATTTTTTTCATGTAAAATAATGATTCTTTTACATTAATGATGTGTTTCAGTAGTTTTCTTGTTAAAGTTATATGTCTATTGTAGGTTATGATAGGTCCATCTCTTGAGAAACTACAAAAATGTCCTAAGGATGCTTTCGTAAGTACAATAGTAAAAATAAGTGAAGCCTATCCAATTTGTTCACTGCAAAACTGATAAGTAGGTTTCAGCACTAGGATGTTCCCTTCATTATTGCCTCTAACTATGTGAATAAAATTTGGAAAAAGCTGGCAGAAACATTTACTTCTCCTTCAATTATTTCATGGCCTGACCATATTCCTATTGATACAAATTGTATGGTAGAACCACGAGTGAAAATCAACGTAAAGTTCACCTTGGAAAAGTAGGAGGTAACATCTCAAATTCTATCTGGTCCCTCACATTCTAAACTCAATTTATGCTTACCATTTGATAAAAATTGACAACTTTATACTCTGAAAGGAAAAATCATACTGCTTTTCTTACTTTAAATATAAAATACCTCCAATGCTGAAGCAGTGGGTCTGTGTATCTACTCATAGATAGGAAAGCATGATTCTAGAAAAGGATAACAAATAATGGCAGTTCTTAGAGATAAACTCTGCCGTAGTTTGTACTGTACTTAAAATCAAAGGCAGTCCTCTGACCATCCTTAGATAGCAAAAGAAAAACTTATTGACTGTATCTACCAAACTGATTAATTTAATAAATATTTGTTTTGTGTCTATTATATCAAACATTGTGTAATCCAGGGAGATCAAAAAAGGGACATGATTCCTGCTTTTTCTGGAGCTTTTAGTTTAGGTAATAGAAGTCTTAGTTAAAGAAACAAAAACAGTGGAATGCTTACAGGAACCTGGAGTGGAGACAGAGAGGTAGAGTGTGTGAGAAGTCATGCCCAAATGACACTTCCTGGAGGGAACACTTACTCTGTGCTCAGATGTCAACAGGCAGGAAGGAGTACATTGGGACTTGAGTAAACAAATAAGCATGACATCTTTCAGTCCAATCTTCGCCGTGTGTGCATACTTTGTAAAATGGATGGTACAAAAACTGAATATTAACCATGGGCTACTTTTCCTGTTCTAAACATACACATTGATATATTCATTAAACAGGCGTTTTATTAAAAGTATTTATGAAATAAAGCTCCTTAAGCCAACTAAAAGGCCTCAGTACGAAGTGATATATTAACCAACTAGCCAGTCCTTGTTTTATTTTTTCCTGGCTCATATTTTGAACATTCTGGATCTTTTGGATTATAATTTTGACCACAAACAATGATTAAATATTAGTGTCTCCAAACTTGCGTTAGCATCTCTAGGAACAGGAAGCTCACTAATTCTTCTATCAAGATATTGCCACTTTGAAAAATACTGACTCTAAGTGGTTTTATTTTTAAACTGAATTACGCCTCATAGCACTGTATAAAGCATTTTAATTCAACCTCTTTGGGCCATTTGAAATAAAGCTAATCCTTCTTCCACATAGTAATAGCTTTTCAATTCATAAAATGTAGGTAGAATTTTTATAAAATTAGGATAGGCTTAGTAAAGAAGATATGGAAAATCAAAAGAACTAGATAAAAGAATAAAATAGCCATATTCCCAGTACCTAAGTACAATTACTCTCAACATTTCAATATATCTATTTCCAGCCTTTTTATTACCTATCTTTTTGATTTTCTGTTAATTTACAAAATTTTATCAGCACATATGTAAACATGTACACACACATACACAGTATAATTTAGTTTCCATCTAGTGGGAGAAATCTACTGTAGAGGATAAGTGAAGGGGCACTGGAAAAGACTGACCTGGGTTCAAATTCAAGCATTATTCCTTGCTAGGTTTTATTGCCTTGGACATGTTACTTAAGCTCTCCAGCCTCAATTTTCTAATCTATAACATTAAGATAATCTGGAACCCACATTTTGGGATTGTGGCTAGCATTAATTAATGTAAAATTGTTAGCATAGTATCTAGCAAATAGTATAATCAATGCTGAAAAATGATTATGATTATTATACTATTCTGATATAACCATCAAATATAACAACTTACAGGCTAAAAATTCTCAATTCTTTCAGCCTTTTCTCATATGAGATAGTTTTAAGATCCCTTACCATTCAGGCTGCTAAATCCTAGAAGTTTTGTAATCTTTCCATCCATATCTTCCTTAAAATATTACTCCCAGAACTGAGCGTGGTAATCTAAACAATTCAAAATAGAGTTAGATTATGGCTTCCATTATCCTACACACATCCTACATTTATTAATTCAGCTTAAACAACTACTTCTGTTTTTGTTTTTGTAACCATATTATACCACTGATACACTGCCAAGTAAAGCTCCTTCCCCCCACCATGAGCACTATTGCTAAGTCACACATCCCTCAAACCAAATCTAGGCAGTTGGTGTTTTGGTCCCAAGGTGGGGCCTCACAGTCATTCCAACAAAATTATATATTGTTAGAATCTGTTCATCTTTTAGCTGTTAGGAACTTTTAGATTACATTTGTAGTCCAGTGTTTCTACTTACCTCCCCTATCCCATGTAACCTATTTTTAACAGGCATGCCTTCTCAGGCTTTATGTCAGTCATTAATAAATATGTTCACATCAGACAAGGCCAAAGACAAAGGTCTGTGGTGTACCACTTGAAAAACCTTCCTCCAGGCTGACATAGATTCATTAACATTGCCTTTGGGTGCAATCATTCAGCCGGTTATGAAAACATATAATAACACTATCCCTAAATCCATATTCCTCCAACTGGTTCACAAGGATATAAAGACAGACCATATTAAATGCCTTGCTAGAATCCAGATTATCTATATTTATTATCTTGATAGACTGTTTTATTAACTCTTACAGAAAATAATACATAAGATTGGGCTGAATGGCTTATTCTTTTTGACTTTGTATTTTTTCCTAATAGCCACTTTTTTAAAATGCTCAAAAACAGTCTTTTAGAAATATAATCTAGGCTATCCTCCTCCCTACCAAGCAACATCCGTTTCATGGATCTAAAGTTTGCAGACTCTATCATTTTTTGAACATATGGCATTCCTCCCCTATGCCTTCCCCCCACTTCCCGTTTCTCAAAGGTAATCAGCTAAACATTCCATAATCTCATTTAGAGTATCTTCTTTAGTCATAGAGGTCATGAGATATGTTGGTGGCTCTACCAGTCAGATTCTACCAGTATAGCACATAGGCGAAGTGTTCAGACTCTCCGCCTAACTTCTTGGGCAAATCCTAGCTCTATACTTCCATAATTTTATGTTCTTGGACAAATTATTCAACCGGATAATAACACATGCTTTATAGGGTTGCCGTGATGATTAAATGAACGAGTATGTATAGATGCTCAGTGTATCCTCAATATCCTTATTTATCCTCCATAAATGCCATCTGCATTATAACCCCTTTATCTATTTTGTCTTTAATTTTTAGCTAATGTTTGATGGTCTTGACTTCATTCATTTGACACATATTTATGAAACATGCTTGGCACATACAAAGCCCTAGAGATACAATAGCGAACAAATCAAAGTCCCTGTACTCATGGAGCTTTCATTCCAATACAGGAGAAAGAAAATACTTAAGTGTGTAAAACAATGACAGTCAGTGATAGGACAAATGAAAAGTCTAAGGGTTAGAGAACATCCGAGAGAACTTTTTCAGAAAGGTGGTTAGGGGCCTCTCTGAAGAGGTGACATGTGAGCGGAGATATAAATGAACCAAAAGGGAAGACACATAAAAGAGTAAGGAAGCTTTGCTTTCTCTTTTTCATGAATGAATTTTATGTCTTCAACTTCAAAAAATGAGCCTATTCCTTTATTGATCTTCTTCCTCATTTCATGGTAAGGAAAAGCAGTTTTGGTCCTCTTTAGCATCTTTTACAAGCCCTAGCTCATTCGGTGCTTTAGTCTTGCTGAATTTTTATAGGTCTACGCTACCTTCATATATTTATGCTTGATTACATATCCCCTTTTACCATCTTTTGCCCGTGCCGCTTTAAATTCAGAGCCTGTCTGTAAGTCCCTCTGCAGCACACTGGTTTCTCTAGTTTCCTCCCCATTTTCTTGCTCATTAGAATCACTTGTGTTTGCATAGGCAGAACACTGCTTAAATCAAACTCTAAGAGCGCATGGTTGCTTTTCCCCAAGGTTCCAATCATTTCCATTTTACCTACTGGTTTCTGTCAGAATTGGGTCCTGAGCAGGAGTTCCCCTTAATGCTTATTCTGCCTTCTGGGAAATGAAATTATCAGCAAGGCCGGTCAAGAAATTGTCTGTCAGTGTTTTGCTTTCTGGGGAATGGAAGTTTCTGCAGATACTTGGATATGTTGCTACTCTGCCAATTTTGTGGTCTGCTCTAGAAAAGCATCCTATCTCTCCTGGCCAGAGAGTCTGTAGTGCAGTCACATAGTGCTATCATTTCTCTGTGTTTTCTCATTTTATATTCATCTAGACTTATATTCTTCTAGACCTATGGGTGGAGGAAGACTGGAGAAAAAATTCTCCAGTCTTCCTCTGCCCATAGGTTCTTGGATTTACATGTAGGTTCATAGTTTCTAACCAGCATGGACTATTCACCTATTTCCAATCAGCTTGGTTCCATTATAATTAAAATAGATTGGATTAAAAATTAAATTGTTTAAATGACCAAACTCTATGCCCAGGAAACCAGAAAGTTTCCCTCCAGTTTAATAGTAACAGGTAGCATGAAATAGTAGAAAGCCTTGGAATGGAAGGCGGATTCTATTCCTGACCAAACTATGTAATAGCCAGGAGACTTTTGACAAGCTGCAGATTCATCACATGTCAGAACCAAAGGGCCCTTAAGGATGAAAGATCTGGACTTTCTTTTACTGATGAGCAAATTGTGGCCTAAAAAGGTTAATTGACATGATTGGAATACAGAATTTTTTTTCTTGGGCCAGTAAATTTCATCCCTATCATGTTATTTCTCATTAATAGCCCAGAGATTTACTTCTATGAAATGGAATAATAATTTCTGCCCTTCCTACCTCACAAAGTTGCTGTGAGATAATGGGTGTGTAATAATAGTGATTGTGTAAGGTGGTATTATCATAATAACGATTTTAATGATTTAATCTGTAGGTTTCCATGGACTTCCTTCTCATTTATGTGATTTGCATTTTAAATTTTAATCTGTGTTGAAATGTGCTTAGTTAGTTGTAAATTTACAACAAATTGCAGGCTGTCTCCCCTCCTCCGCAGAAGAAAAAGCTTGGGTTTCGGCATTGCTGAAACCAGGTGGTAATCTTTGTTTTGTTATTCATGGATGCATGACAATACACCCTCTTAACCTTTCTGATTTTGGTTTTCTCATCTGTTAAAGGGATAAACATTCACATCTCTTACAGTTGTGAGACTTGATAGAGAAAGGTTCAATATCAGTGGCTGTTTTGTTTTTATTTACTTATTTATTTTCTGTTTTCCTCCTCCCTCAGTCTATGAGCTTCTTGATGCCAGACATTAGTTATTTATCTTTGCATTCCTAGAGTCTAGCACTCAATAGCTACACAGCATGTTTGTGGAATGAATTATTTACCAAGGTGAATAACACAGAGTGGGTCTGAGGGTGGCAGCATTTTGTAGGTCAATGGTTTTTCCACTTCTACTCCTAAGAGTGTACAACACTGAGCTTTGTGGAGATGCAGCAGGACCTGCAGTAGTGATGAGGGCTTAGCTGAAGGTGAACTATGTCCCCTAGCTTGCTTTAATCAAGCAGACATACTTGTTTCTCATTAATATATGGGACTGCTACATAAGATTGTTTTTAGAGGGAAAGATTTTTCAGCTTAAAATAAAAGTCAAAACAAGATATATAATGGGACAGAAAGTAGGCTTTAAAAAAAGTTTCAAAGATGCAGCTTCTGATACTTCTTTTACCAATAGGCACCGCAGGCAAGCTAACCTCTCTATGCCACAATTTTCTCATTTATTATAGAAGTGATAGTATTTCAGGTTGGTTATGGATGGGCAGGAAGATATCGCATGCACACCTGCCATTTTCCAATGTAGTTAGCCAAGTATACAGAACTGGATCCAGGTGACTGCGTGTGTCAGGAGCAGGTGCATGCAGATGCAGCATACCTTGGCTTGACTTTTCTCTTCCTCTGGTTCCCTATGGGCCACATAATTGCCAGGGACACTACTGCCAGGGTTGACAAACACAATTTTTTAAACTCCAACGTGCTACTTTAGAAGAATTTATACTCCTGCCTAGGCACTGCCATGTAAGGAAATGTTTACAAACATAGCGCTCTCCCAGTTGTAGAAACAAACTGGCACAAGCAAGAAAACCTCCTGGAGGTAGGATGGGGAGAAGGAGGCAAAGTCAGAGCATGGGTTCCTGAATAGTGTCTCTGCTTCTAGCTCCCAGCTTCCAGTTCCTGTCTCCCCAGAGGCTTATTTTGAAGATTAAAGCAGGGGTAACACTAAAATATTTAATAATGTGTAAATGGTTGGGCTTGGGCACCAATAGATCAGAACAGATGCTGGTCATAAACTACCAGCAAGCCTTGCCAGTGCATGCCAGCTGAATGCCAGCCCTAAAATAAAGTAACATTAAAATGTCCTCACGATATCTGACACATAGATGGTGCTTGATTAATGTTCATCCCCTTGTCTGCTCCCCTCTTCCTCTTGAATTAAATCCAGTAAAACCAAAACATGGCAAATCCAAGAAGACATATCCCCCCAAGTAACCCAGGAAGTCAAACTTATTATTTTATTAATACAGCATGTTAATAGGGATAATTTGTAATGCCCAAATTCATTTTGTGGTCTGCATTAAAATAAATATACTTTAAAAATTTAATTGAAAACCATTGTCTGAATTAGAACTCAACTGTTAACTAGTAGTAGATCTTAATTCTACCCACTGGGTCTATTGACACTCTCTTCTGAGTTTATCATTTTCTCTGCAAGGAAGGTTTAATTTTATCAGTTGCTTTAAAGTGGTATTTCTCTGGAGTTGACAGCGGAAATGGGGAACATTCTACCACAACCGCCTGGGTCTTTCTTCCCACTCCCCCCAAGACACCCAGACATTTTGACACCTTCCTTCCTATTAAGAATCTTTGCCAGAATGTGCCATTGGAAGTAGGTGCAGTGTTCCTTAGGTGACTTAGCTTAAAAAAAAAAGTTGAACTAGCCTTTGCAGAGTTGGTTGGAACAACAGAGTCAGAAAGGAAAGCCATCTGCAGCAGAGGTAAAACCAGACTGTGTCTACCTGAGTAGTGAGGAAGACAGGGTAGAGGGCAGGAGCAGAAGTAGGGGCTTCACTATTTAGTGAGTTCTCTCTGGTCTCATTATCAGGTCACACTTTTGCTGGGCAGCACTGGGAATCTTGTAGCAGCTCTTCTTTTTGTGTGGCTGTTAGAAAGCTTAAAGGCAAATTGGGGGCTTAGATCTAGCATGCACATAGGCATACATTGCCTGTGTTAATTTTTGTTTTCTAATTTTCAGTCTGTATTTTCTCTTTGCGTCAGCATTCTTACCTATTCTTATTACTTTTATTTCTTCTCGTTCATAAATTTCCTTAAATCCTTTTTGGAGCATGAAGGGAATTAATTAATTAGTTAATTAGCTGAAATAAAAATTAAGGATCCTAATAGACAAATAACTGTCTTCAATCGTATGTAGCTCTTTCAGAGTAAGTTTAGTATGTAAGTTTAACTAGTTATTCTTCTAATGTCCCTTTAAGGTTTGGGAGTTAAGGATTTAAGGAAAAACTAATTACTTTTGATTAAAGAAGAATAAAAATCATAAACTGTGAATATAACTAAGAGTGAGTGGGCCCTTTAAAATGATAACTTAAAATAATGAAAAGTACCAGCAACAACATACTTACTAGCATATGTATGATGATAGAATTTTTATGTACTCAATATAAGGCTATATATTTCAAAATGTACTTTCAAAATTCTTTGCCATAGTATATTAATAACCCAATAAGTAAGATAGAATGTTCAAAATTGTTCCAAATTAGCTTGTACAATTTTAGGTATTTATGTAGGAGCATTCTGAAAAATTGTCAGCTGTTTTATGCTATTAAAAGTACCAAAATAATAGCAAATATTTGAAGAGTTATTATATGTCAGGTACTACCTGTAATTAATTCATATCTCTGTCACAATAACACTATGTGTATAATTATTATTCCCAATTTATACATGAGGAAAGAAACAGTTAATTTAAAGATGAGCTTCCATAACTTGCTCAATACACAGCTTGAAAATGATGAAGCTGAGATTTGAACCTAGATGGTCTCATCCAAATTGTAAACTTTTTTTTTTGAGCCAGGGTCTCCCTTTTGTCACCCAGGTTAGAGTGCAGTGGCATCATCGTAGCTCACTGCAACCTCAAACTCCTGGGCTCCTGCAGTCCTCCTGCCTTAGCCTCAGGAGTAGCTGGGACTACAGGCATGTGCCACCACGTCCTGCTAATTTTTCTGTTTTTTTGTGGAGATGGGTCCCCTGGCTCAGGCTGGTCTTGAACTCCTGGCCTCAGCCTCCCAGAGTGCTAGGATTACTGGCATGAGCCACTGTGGGTGGCCCAAGTTCTAAGCTTTTAAGTTATGTTGTTTTTCTAAAAATTAAAAATAAAGAAAGCATCTTAAGATTAATATTAACTAGTTAAGTGAATCTACACTTTGTTTTATGAGGCCCTTTTCAGATCTTTTTCAAACAGATCTTTTTCAAGGTAAGAGAGAAGAAAAGATGAATCTTCAATATAATTTTTATTTTTAAAAAGCAATGTCTGTGACCTCTTTGAAAGAATGTGTCAAGTGCTTCAGTGATGGTGTTTAAAAAACATTTGCAGAGCAAAGTGATTTGAAATGATATTTACCAAATTCTTGACTGTACCAAATTGTAGAATTTTAAGTAAGAAGAGAATATAAAGGATTGCAGCTAGGTATAGCCTCATGGGATGCTTATTAAGCATCAAGAAAAGAAATTCTACTCTTCACCGTATGTGTTCTGTTAACACAGAAAATAACAGTAAAAATGTGTTTTTTTTTAGTATGGACACAGACTAAGTTAATTGGTCTTAATTATCCAATTTTATGAACTGACTATATCTTCTATCTTCAAATTTGGCAGGAAAGTGAAAAGGGAGAAAAAACAAAATTTTTGAAAACTAAATACTGTGATTACTAGAAGGTTTAGCTTTTTTTCACCAAGCAAGGAACTTTCACCTTGCTTGGTGAAAAAAAGAAAAAAGAAAACTTCTATTACAAAGGGCATTGAATCATGTACACTGACGTCAGTTTCCAGATTGTATAAGAAAGTGCTTATGATGGTTTTATGTTAAAATGAGTCTATCGCAACAATTGACAAATATATTTGTTCTAATAAAGTTTTAACAGTGAAGCTGCTTTGATAATTATTAATATTTAATAAAGTGGTAGGCAAGTGTTTGTGTGCCCTGAAATAAAATTAATACTGGTTAATTGAAAATTTTATAAAACTATTAAGTAGAGGAGAGCAGTATTTCAATGAAACTACCACAGTAAGCACAGAGGGTCTTTTCAGAAATTATATATTACTCAGAATTGTACAGTGCTATAAAAGATATTATGCAAATGATATAATTTATAGGAATTTTTAAAACTAGTATGTTTCATATAGATGATTCTCACTTTGTGGAATAATTCATTATGATCATATTTTCTAGTTGGCACACATATAAAATAGTTATATTCCATGGGAAAAATGTTTTGACTAAAAATTTGTATATGAAAATAGAAAATACAAAATAAAATTAGCAATAATGATAACAATATTGATAATATTCACAAATAAGAAATATAGCATAGATTTGGGATATTAAAAATATTCTAAACTTAGTTTCAGTAGATAATCTTAATTCTAAGCAAATATTCCCCTTAGGAAAGTATAATCTTAAGGAAGAATATTTTCTAACATATCTGGGACCATCAATTACTTCTAGCAATTTTCAGCACAGGCCTAGCTTGTTTGCCTTAAAACATTTTGTGTTGCCCGGCGCGGTGGCTCACGCCTGTAATCCTAGCACTCTGGGAGGCCGAGGCGGGAGGATCATTCTGAGCTCAGGAGTTCGAGACCAGCCTGAGCAAGAGCGAGACCCCGTCTCTACCAAAAAATAGAAAGAAATTAATTGGACAGCTAAAAATATATATAGAAAAAAATCAGCTGGGCATGGTGGCACATGCCTGTAGTCCCGGCTGCTCGGGAGGCTGAGACAGTAGGATCGCTTAAGCCCAGGAGTTTGAGGTTGCTGTGAGCTAGGCTGACGCCACGGCACTCACTCTAGCCAGGGCAACAAAGCAAGACTCTGTCTCAAAAAAAAGAAAAAAAAAAAAAAAACAAAAAACATTTTGTGTTTAGCCGTTTCTGCCATCTTGTGTCTTGATTATTTGCTTAACCACATCTATTAAACTATGTATATTAATCCTTAAAAGGTTGTTTGCTTGTTTGGTTGAAAAAAATCTGCTTTCATGTGTCCTCCCTTCGTGAAGTATAGTTACAGGATATGAGGTAAAACAAAAATAATCAAAGTCATCATTTGTTTCTGTCAGCTTACCTTTCCAAAATGTAGGGAAACTGAACAAGTCACAGAAAGAAAAGAAAGTGCAAGAGCAAACCTCAATGGAAGGAAGAGTGGTGGGAACTGGTGGCAAGAGGGAGAAAAAGAGAAAACTGGTGAATGTGAAAATAAGTAGAGAATGGACTAAGCCAATCAGTAAGAATAAAGGGGCAGTATAACTTCCATATGAGCCATGAAGGGATACACAAACGCGGTAGCATATGTACAATTCCTCTGCACACAGTAAAGCACTATTACTACTATTTAATACATTTTTTCATATTAATACTACCACAGTCTTATAATGTATGTTGACAGTATAATTCCACATACATTTGACATATAAATTATTAACCACCAGAGCTTAGAAATTAAATTGTTCACAGGGGGCCAAGAAGAAAAAGTTAATGGGTGAAGGACAGTTGCATGAAACATACAGTTCTCCTGATCTATCTTCCTCTTTCCCACTTCATGGAGATATGGGTGAAGATACATTCCACTTTCCTTTAATGCCACTATTAGAATAGAACATAAAGCATTATTACAAATTGGGTGATTCACAGCACAAGATACTTTGCCTTGGTTTTGAGGAGGTAATAATAAATGGTGGAGAATATAGTGAGTCAGAGAGTGCATGTTTTATTTAAAAAGGAAAGCAGCTACTGCTGAAAATTGCTATGAAGTAATATGCCAAATGTTGCCAGATCTTTCCATATTTATTCAGAAGCTGGAAATCCTTATTTTTATGGAAATCTCTTAATTTTTAAGAGTTGACAGATAACAGATTAAAAAGCAAAAAACAAAAGACTGTGTGACCCAACATCCAAGGGGCAAACAAACCATATTTGGAGGCTATATTTTACACAGGCCAGCTGTTTGAGACCTCTATTGCATGCTGTGCTAATATCTAGGCATATAAAGTTTAGGATACTTAGGAGATACTTAGGAGCTTACAGTCTAGTTAGTGGGGGAGGAGGAGCAGTAAACCAATAAATACCGTGATGTATAATAAGTTCTATGACAATCAGTGTTCATTTTGATGATATTCCAACACTGAAAAATTCAACATCATCAAAGAAATATTCAGTATAATCTTCTCAGATAGCAAAATACTCTACTAATATATTTTGGAAAGATTTTTCAAAAAGCAGGAATGTAAAACAGGAATGTAAATAAAAAGAACTAGCATTTAAAGTGTCAGCAGAAAATCAGAACATCTCCTTCCTTAGAAATTTCTATTAGTTATTCTTAAGATAATATTAATAACAATTTTCTGATGTGGCAAGTTAAAAATGCTTTTTGGCTCTTTGAGGTAGAGTTCCAGGCTTTGACCATTTATTGTGTCATAAGTGAGCTAAGATGAAAGTATGGTACTTTTTTCATCAAGGATGTTTTGCCTTTGAATAAAACCAAAGTGTCAAGATACAAAACACAGCCCTTGAAAAGTCTCACGTAAGTTCCATTGACTCTAATTTCTGAGGTTCCCTGGAATTGTCTTTATTTTATATAAATTGTTGGGATAGGAAGGGTAGAAGACAGAAGGGTTGTTCTAGGAAAAATGGGGTGGATAGCCAACATTTCCATTTTTCTGAATTCAAGAATTCAAATGCCTTAATGTCCTGCCTTCCTTGAGATAGTTTCTACCTCCTCAACACATGTGCACACACACACACACACACACATATGCCACACATACCACATACACACATTCAGTAAAATAATTAATAGTACTAGAAACTCCTTGAACAATTTGTCTATATTTGTGTTTCTCTTTGCTTAAAAGAACACACGTAAACACACAAACATTGTTATTAAATTAGTTTTTGGAAAATACTCAAATTTCTAGCATAATCACTAATTTGTGCAGCTATTAAAATATTTACATATGGATTACAAAAATATTTCTATGAATTAACTAAACAAATTAATCAGTAAATTTATGTGTGTGTTTATATGTACACTCATGATAAGTACATTTGTATAGGAGGTCTAGGTTATTTGACTTGCAATATCCATATCAGCAAAAGCAGTACTATATATTTGGACAACATAACAAATAACCTTAACGTTGAACTAAATGTTACAATGGTATTCATGATTATAGGATTCCAACTCTCATTTATTTCATAAATACTTTCCATCAGCCAACTACAGTTGGATATTGGAAAGGTCACTATTCTTCAAAAGGCTTCTGGGAATGGGTGAAGTGTTTCAAAATTACCTCAGCGTGATGGGTGCATACCATTCTGAATAGTATAATACTACTTCCCGTGTCATACAAAGTTGGGAGCCATTTCTGGATATGAGAATGTAGGCAGGGAGGGTGGTGCTTCCTGAGAGGAAGTTCTGGAAAGGAATTTTAGGTGTCTTTTTTTAAAATTAAAATTTAAAAATTTAGGCATCTTCTTAAGAAATGAACTTTTTAAAGGCTATTGTCTCCACAGGAGGTCATGATACTATTTTGGTAGCTGAGGGACTTTTTATTTATAGTTGTATTAGATTGCTGAGGGCTTCTCATACCTCCTCCGCAAGGTTTGAGTGTGATGGATAATAGGTATAAAATGGTACAGTGTTATAGCTGGGTTTGTGGATGGTTGGACAAAAGTGAGAGAAGGACTAGAGAAGATAGAGGCTTCATAAGTTACTTAAATGCCACAAAAATACATTGAGATCTTATGTGTAAAATTAGGTCCTCTCTAGGAAATTAAAGCAAAAAGGAATTTGTTGAAAGGATGGGTAACAAAATTGAAATAAAACCTGAATGAGCCCACAAAAACGTAATGTAATGGGGTAGGGGAACAGTAGCACACAGGAAAGAAAATTGGATGGAGTTTCCACCAAAAAAAGAGATGAGCAGGGAAAAACAACAGACAAATAATACCTATTAATATTATGTTGTGTGTAGGATATGTTTCAGTGAAAGCTAATTTCCTTGCACGTTTAAAAATAAAATGATAAGAACCTGTTATAAATGTATCTGTAACTTCACTAAAGCTGGGAAATTATTCAGTTGTTTTCATTATTTTTCTGAGTAAAAATGCATCTTCAGGGGAAAGAGAACAAGAATAAGATCTGTTTGAGAGAAAATTTTGTGAAGTCTGTGAAGAAATAGTATACAGTTAAAATTTCTGAATGCCATGCATATTAAGCATATTTTATAAATCCTTATGTCCTAATTAGTTTTGTGTATTTGCTTATAAATTTGTGTGTATTTTCTTCTTTCTTTTCCATGCATATTTGCCCTTTGTTTCTACAGATGATTTATTTCTCTGGGGAGGGAGTATGTTTACCACTTTCCAGTAGCACCTACAGCACTGAATTGAGGAAAGCAGGTTTTCTATGAGTGCTGAATAATTGCCTTTATTATCCTTACATTTTGAAAAATATGTTGGCCTACAATTTCAGTAAAAATGCAAAATTAAAAATGAATAATAGAAAATAATGTGCAAGTTTCTCTGACATTAAATCACCCTGTTGTGCCAAATGTAGCACAAATGGCTCTCTTACAGGGGTCCTATGCAAACAGTGGGTGATCAAAGAACACGTCGGCAGCAACACTGAGTCACACTGGTGATGTCAAGGACAATGTATTCTGAATTCTATTTTGTATTTTTATGTGAGATTGTGCCAGAACACAAATATATAGACACAGATATATACATATACATGTGCATATATATTTTTTACAGAATTTAAATAATTCATCCGAATAAATTATTTAAATGATTTAAAAATTCCTTTGTCAAACAGATTAATGGAACCTTGTTATTCCAAAGATAAATCATTTTATATGAAGTGGCAAAGACTTCAAGGGCTAATAAAGGTTTTATGAGAGATAAACTTTTGATGAATTAATACTTTTGCATGTACTTATTTTCTATATACATAAATATACACATATATGCTTACAATGATATTTATATCAATGTTTTCTGACTGATTTTTAAGGAAATAGTAGTCACAGTATTTAAAATTAAGTATTCTTATAGATTCTTATAGATTTGATTTTTAGGGGCTGATATATTATAATTTACCAAGAGAAGTAAAAGGTTTAAATAATAGTGCTATAAATGTTATTGTTTAATGAGACAAATTAATTTTTTTCTATTTGTAATTTATGTGAATCCAGTAATCATTAGTCTTGAACAACTTTATTCATGTCATTTTGTAGGTTTGAAATTTATTCAATGCTAAAGTCTTTTTGCTACATAGGTCTTAATCAGAAAGATGTTTTGCTCTAGAAAATTATGGTGAACTAGTATTTGGATAACAAGACCTTAAGACCCTGGGAAAAATTTTCAGGATTTTTATAAGGCTCAGTACACATTCTTCAGTTAAATTTTGGCATAGTTTCAATTTTAGACTCCACTGAAATTCAATTGGTTTATTTTATAATTAAAAACAAGGAAATCATAGTAACAAAAATATATAATGTATAGCACTCTTGTTTATAATAGAAACATCCATAAAGAAAGAAACATGTTCTAACTTTTCTCATTACCCCAAAGGGAATTGCATCTTTAATCACACAAAGCACAACTGCTTTCTAATTTTGTTTAAAGTGTTTCAGTACTTACAAAAACCAGATCAGGTTATTGTAAATCTAGAGCAAATTAGAATCACTGGCCTCTGCTCAGCTCTATGTAAGGGTTCTATGTAAATCATAAATTTAATGGCATATTAAGACACACATCTGTTTCAGTTTTGTAGAAGTTAATAATCTAACTACAGAGTATTTAAACACTTTTTCATTAACTGGAAAATTCAGGCAAACATAGACTTCCCTCAGTTATAAGATGTAATATTTTATTTCTAAATTTTGATAAGCTATAAATATACTTTAGTAGTTAAATATAGTTTTCTAAATATTCAATAGAGTATCTATTTTTGACATTACACCATTTCCTCCTGTATTGAAATATTCAATATTCAAACAGGCCAGCATTATCATCTCAAATCTACACCTGCATAAAACATTTTGATTTATACATATATGTAATATGTATATCAAATTTAAAATCACTTTGCAATAGGGCATTGGAGAGAAAGTAAATATTGAGTAATTATATGAAACTGTCAAAATTCATTCTTTTAAATATTTTTCAGATTCCTTATTTGATTACCCACGAATTTATTTTTAAATGATAAATGATAGTCTTCTTGGAATTCATATTATTTAAAAATAATTCACATTCTTGGGTTCTTTGAACATTTACATTTTATTGCCAGCATTTGTACTCAACTTTCCTCTAATTTTAGTTTAACTATAATTTTTTTTTTCATGTTATATCCATCTCCTCCTTCTTTGAAACATGCTACTTCACATATAGCAGTAACCCAGTATTATAATGAATTATTGCGTTTCAATTATCACCAGATAATAAACAGGAAATTAGTTTTTCTTGCAGTGTATTCTACATTGTCTGAACAATTAAAAATATGTAATTCGAATTTGGGCCTTTAATTCAGATAGTTAAGGACATAGTACTAATTAAGGTGGTGTCATAAATTACATCCCCATAATGAAGGGGGGCTTTCTTTTGATGCATTAATAATCCTCTTTACTTATACCGTAGATATGTGATTTTGGTAACTAGGACAACTGACTGAGAGTGTGGACAGTTCAGTGAAAAACAGTTCCATCACTAAAACAAAAGCATTCAAAGAATATATTATCCAAGTGATGGTTCACCAACATCTTTTTAATATAGAATGGTTGGATAGGTCATCTATGAGTTTCTATGTTTGACATAAAACAAAAATTTCTTCCAAATTTTTCATTAAATATTACTCAATAAAACATTATTATTACTAAGTCATTTCAGTACTCCTTTGTGATATAAATGACATTTTAATATGATTCTAAATTTGGATGCTAATTTTAAAGAAAACTGATTCTTTCCTAATGCGCTTTTACTTATCACAAAAGCATATGCCTATTACATCATTGTTTGGTCTGGGACCTAAGTGATCGATTTCATAGTGACCTTAAGAATGCATTTTAAAGAGATGCAATAAGTTGAAAACTGAACTATAAAGATTTAAACTATTCTTGAAAATAGAGATAGAAACATTCTATTATCTTATTAAGACTATGTGATGAAAGTTAGGTTTAAAAGATAGCATTTTACTTTTTAAATTGCTGTTCTAGTTTCCACATGCTTGGACAAATTTATTTTTACTCAAACATACACAACAAATAAAGCCCTTTTAAAAATAAAGCAGCAAAGTGGAGTAAAGAATCAGTTATATTAATTAGAAAACAAAATAAATAATAAAAAATGTTAGTAACCACTAATTTATATGATCAGAAGGATAAACCAAAGTCAAGGTCACACACCTCACGTTTTACAATTTTAAATTATAGAATATTTTCAAACATTAAACAAGTTTTATGTTTAAAAAATACTAAGATCATATATTATAATTATTATTTTATGCTGTATAATTATGAAAACTTTAATGCATTCTAATATGAAAACATCAGAAGTGTTATATAATTGTATCTTTGACTCACATTCTAAAATGCAAAGAGAGCATTTAAAGTTTGTTTCCCAACTCTTAAAAGCCTTTAGCAAGTTTTACATGCTACAGTGAACTATGACATGAATAATCAAAGTCATATTTCCAGAGCACCAAAAATTCAATTTGGACTATTCTGTGAAATTGGTTATCTTTAGGGGTTTAGATTAAATAGAGTGGCCTCCACGATTAACCATCTCTTTGCTTTTGTTCTGCACCTAAGCAATGCATGATGCTTTACCAAGAACTGACCATTCAAACAAAGACTTGTAATTTTAGGTTACTCTTAGTTTAACTTCAATAACTTTAAAGAAAGTTTAAAGAAATTTCATTTTCATTGTTGACAGTGGTGGAGGTTTGCATACATTAAAAGGCGATCCGGAGGCCTATTTTAAACAACATACTTTCAATAAGAAAATATTTGATTATCAGTATTTACGATGAACAAAATAATTATAAGAAGTTACAGACAACTTTGTATAAAATGAATGTTCTTATGGTTACATTTCTTGGTTTGACAGAAGCATCGATAAAAGATCTATAAGACCCAATTATAGAAAATTATGAAGGTACAAGATTGATGATTATAGGAACAATCTATGGGAAAGAAAGACTAACTTTGAGTTGTTTAAGACTCAGTGGAACAATGATTATGGGCGAGTTTTTAAAAAAAATTGCTTACTTTTGAATATCATAATAGTATTGGTATAAAAATTTTATAATCCCTTATATAGTTATGCATATATAAACACTTGAAGTGCACAGAGTCATGCTACCAGTTTACTGGTAGATTTTTTTTTAAGTATTAATTACCAAATGATAGGCATTAATAATATATGTGATTATATACTTCTAAATACTATCATTAAACACCGTATACCATAATCATTATTTATATTATACTTTAGACTGTCATTACTTTTGGAGACTGCATCTCTACATTTTGGATAGGGTCTGGCCTTGGACAAAATTTACTAAGCCTAGAGAGCTGGGAGAATAGTTAAAAACTTATTGGCTTTGCCAAATGCTTTCATATGTTTCTGCTCTCATGGAAAATGAGTTTTGATTTCTTTTCAGCCTACATGCTTGGCAAAGCAAAAATGAAAAACAAAGCTAGCAACTTTCAACCAGTTCTAGTTAAGTTTGGTATTCACATATTGCTTTGATCTGCTCTAGAGCTTTAAAACAGTTTATTTTCTGGAGTAGGGAAAACTAGTTTCAGCACCAAGCATCATCAAATAGTGACAATGAAGAAAATGGAACTGAGTTTGGTTCACGACATAATCTAGCTTATTTTATTTCTATTTCTAAATTAGAAATAGAGTAGTTTCACATGTTTTTTCTTTCTTTCTTTCTTTCTTTTTTTTTTTTTAGAACTTTCATAAGCATAATCACAGGCAAAAATATGCTCTTTGTCGTAGATATAACCTTCCCTCCTTGATAGCTCTCAATAGCGGTGCAGCACAAACTTCATGGCAGATTTTGGCAAACTCTCAAGTCTCGGTATCTCCCCACAGCCCATGTGGTCCCTTTTAGAATTGTCTTATCTATATCCAAATTTGTCCAAGTGGGGCAGTGAAGAAGCTACTATGCTGTTCTGTTGGCTTTACACTCATATTTGCAACTATGTTCATTTTTATACTTCTTCAGATTCTTCAATTTGTTACTTAAACTATTGGTATTCATTCCTGTACTTTAACAAGTGCCTGATCACATCCCTCTAGACAAAGATACTTGGATGGTAGTTTTAAAAATTAGCATAATTTCAGTATCAGAAATACATGAACCCATTGAATAAAATAATCTTTAGTTTCTTAAAGTTGCTTAAATTAAAAACATAAGTTTCTACAGTTGGAAAAAACATGTATGGTTAAAATGTTTGAAGCCCATCAATCTCTTTAACCACATAAGCTAATGAGTTCCTTCTGTTTTCTTTGAGTGAAATCACCATGAGTGGTTAGATGTCGATTCAACATAAAGCAAATGGAAATGGGTGTTTTCTTTGTCCTTTGTAGTATTTATTTTAAAAAAACAATTAGCAAGTATTATGAATAAGTCAATGATTTTGCCATTACTTAAATAATAATATAGATTGAGTAGTTAAATTGAGAGGATTGTAGGGAATGCATAACATACCCCAACTCCCCTTAACTTGCTCACATCTGCAGACATTATTAAGCTTCTCATTTCATTTTTTTCCCTACCATAACACCTGTATTGTTATAAATTATGTTTTGAATTGTCATGGAGTGTCAAGTAAATTATGTTTTCTGGATGTGGATATACTCTATGATCTGTGTCATTTAAGCATTCCTTTGTAATGGCAGGTTTGTGGCTAACAGCTTAATCTTGAATATATCAATGCAATTGAACGTTCTGTTTCAATTCTTCCTTGTGGATATACAAAGAAGGTTGAAGTGTTATGTCTAAAGAGCAAAGAAAGAAGTAAATAAAGTTTTAATATTTAAAACATTATCTTAGAGAAGGATTACTTTTAGATTTAATTTAAAAAACATAGGAAGCTTATTATATTTTCATGAAAAGTGTTGAGCCCCTTGAACTCACGTAATACGCATCCTACTGAATTAAGATTTAAAACACGTATTGGACATTTTCCACTCCCTATAATTTTAACTCACCTTTGATAAGTTCTTCCCCCTTCCAAGCATCCTCCACTTTTTGTGAGGTAGTCTCTTTAAGGACATAGTGGAGAGTGATTCACTTATGTCCTGTGCATCAAAGAATGTCAGATCTACGAAATGTATGCAGACAGCGGATTTTTCCAGAGATTCTTTCTAAGATAGTTAAAAAATAAGTAAATCAGCCAACATATGGCCAGCTTAATTCAGGCAAAAATGTCTATTGATTACTTACTAAGCTCACTAAATAAAACTTCAACCTAAGTTTTGCTTCCCAAAAGAAAATAGGATTAGACTGACAGACACTCATTGGGGCTTCTTGTGAGTCATGCCCAGACGAGTGAAAACTTTCAAAGACGAACAAATGAAAGGCCTAAAATTTTTCGGTAAATGCAAATTATTATTAGTTTGACATAATTGTGTTTTACAATCCTCAATGAAATAATTTTAAATTTCAAAGGAGACCATGACATAAATAACCTCTGAGGTCTGAGAATTATATAATTCTGTCTTCTTTTCAACTACTCTAAGTAGCCTGATTTAATTTTCCAAGGTAGATCTGTTGTATGTATAAATTTTGACAGATGTAAAAACTTAGGTACGTTATAAGGTTCCACACCAGCTCCGCATAAATGTATTTTTTCCAGACCAGTTTATATCCTGCATGGATAATATTTGAATTATGTTATCTAAGAAATGTGTATGTAGTTTAAAGCACAAATGCTTTAAGTTGCTCTTTTTATCTTTTGAAACGGTGAGAATATTAAACATCAATACATCAAGTGGAAGAAATCGGATCATCAAGGATTCTTGTTTTAATCTGAGAATTATAATGAATCCACCAAAAGAGCATGTTCTAGTTATTTGGACATATGCACACTTATGATTTCCTACAAGTCAAGAACAAACTTGACCAATAGCTGGATTTACTTTAGTATAACAAATACCTGGCTTTGTGACAAAACACTGATAGGTATTTAGATTCTTCATGTCTTTTGAACAATCTGCTGTTGACATTTTAATAACATTGTTTGGAATGATTTCTGGAGTATGATGACTGCAACATACCCGCAGCAACAAAAAGTACATATTGTTTCTAAAGGCAAACAAGCTCAAGTTTCATCCTATTTTCTAGAGGTTTTAAATCTTGGGGAATCAGGTTTTTTTGAAAACCAAAGCAAATATGCTGCTTTAATTGATGGCTGCATTCATCAGCAAAATCAGTGGTTTACAAATACATCTGAAAGCTTAGTTATTTCAAGTCAGAAATTTTGTAATTAAAAAAAAAAATCCATGTTTGATTTTTCTCGTATGCAGAGGACACAACTGGCTTTTAAACGTTTTTCCTGCGTGATTTGCCCTGTCGAGGTCTGTTCCCTTCAGTTGCGGTCCATCCTTGGCTCTGCCTAGCTGTTTGCTGACACTGCCAACAGAGAGGGGCAAGGAAGTGTGTTCAGAGGACAAGAGCAAAAGCGGTTTCAATGCAAGGAAATGAAGGAAACAGACCTAACAGCACTATGAATGTACTTGCGAGTAAAGAGCCTTGTAGTCTCCTTTCCTTCCTTTGCTTATCCCGGTGAATTTAATCAAAAACAAACAAAACGCTCTTGTGAAATATAGTCAATAAAGTCAAAGTTTAGCTAGTTCTACGTAACTACAAAGGAAAAGTCATCGCAATTTAAAAAAATGTAACTTTCATTAACGAGCGCGCCGGAAATCTCAGGTATCAAAGACGCATTAACCCTGGAGCGTCCCCCGCGCGCCGCAGCCGGACGGAGGCAGCCGCGGCGAACAGACGTTCTTTCTCCTCTAAGCAGTTACACAAAAGGAGGGCTGCGGAAACTAAAAGTTTCGGGGCCTCTGGCTCGGTGCGTGGAGAAAAGAGAAAACCTGGAGACGGGGTGGGTAAAAGACGCATCCTGTGCGCCTCTCCGAAGTCCAGGCCAGGAGAAAGCTCCTGGGCCTAGAGGGGAGGGGGCCCCAAGCCGCTGGCCAGCCCCCTGCGCCCAGCCTCCGAGGCTTGAGCACCGCGCTCTCCCAAATACCCTTCGCCCCGTTCCAGAAATAAAATAAATGTTTTTAAAGTGCGTGTGTGTGGACGGGATGGAGAGCGCGCGCCGGAGGAGCGCGCGGAGGACCGAGCGCGCAGTGAGTGGAGTTTGGGGGTGGGGCGGGGGTAGGGGTTGAACGGGTGTTGGGGGTGCTGGATGCGGAGCCCCGGGACCTGGGGGTGGGGGTGGGGGCGGGGGCGGGAGCAGACTGGAGGGGGAGGGGAGAGGAGGGGCGCGAGCCGGCGCAGGCCGCCTCCGGGGCGCGTTCCACGGCCGTGCGCGCGCGTCCCTCGCCGCCGCCGCGCCCGGACAGCCCTGTGGCCGCCCCGCCGGCGGAGCCGGGGCTGGCCTGTCCTCCGGCGGCTGCTCGGCCACCGCCACAGCCACCCCAGCGGCTCCAGCCCGTAAGTGTCCTCTTTCGTTCCCCCTCCCCGCCGTTCGGGTGCCTCGCCGCCGCAGCTGCTCAAATGGAGTGGAAAATGGCCATTGGGCGGCAATGAGTTATAGATTATCTGCTCCACGTTTTGTACTTAGCTGCCTGGAATCTTCTTTTGAGTTTGCCTGAACCCCTTGCTGGAAAAATCAGGAGGGAGAGATTTGTCCTTCGCTGTACACGCTAATATGTTTATATGATTAGCCCAACTTGGGGGGGTAGGTGGGGATTTGGGGGCAGGAGGAGGAGGCTGGCGAAGGCTGGAGGTGACTCCAGTTCAGACCTCGCCGAGAGTCTGTGTCAGGACTTCGCACTCCCCCGTCTCTTTCCCTCTCTCTCTCTCCCTCTCTCCCTCTCACTCTCTCACTCTCTCTCCGGTCACACACACGCAGAGGTGCTGGCGAAATCGGGAGCTTACCGGAGAATTCCTTGGGATCGTTGGGGGGCATCTCCCCTCCGTTGCCGTGTGTGGCGTGGCTCTTCCCTGCTCCTCCCCGCTTCCCCGAGCCCGAGTCCTCGCCTGCAGCCTTTCGTGGGGCAGCGGCCGCCGCTCAGCCTCGGCCGGGAGATCCGAAATGTGAGGAGGGGCCGCCGCCGCCTCCCGCCCCAGGCCGCCGGGTCGGCGCGAGCGATGCCTGTCCGGCCGGCGCGGACCGCGGGCTGAGGGGCTTCGCCCGACAAACTGCGCTGGCCTCGCCCCTCCCGCGGCCGCCGCTTCGAGGGCACTCCCAAGTCTGCGCACCTCTGTCGAGCTTTTGCCTCCACCACCCCTTTCGCTCTGATTCCCGAATTTTTTTTTTCTAAGGGAGCGTGCGGTCTGCGGGTGTGTGCGTGTGTGTAAAAGACCTCTGTCGCGGAGCGGCGTGTGGGAAACTGCGGGAAAATGTTGACTTAACCCCAGGAGCCGCCCGGCGCTGGCTGCTTGGCTGCAGGCGGCGGCGGCCGAGCAGGAGGACGCGCCGAGCCGCGGCGCCGTGTCCGGCGGGCGAGCCGCGGCGCTGCCTCCCGCGCGGACTCGGCGGCCGACGACCCGCTCGCGGCCGGTCTCGGCCCTCCCTGGCCCGGGTCACCGCTGCTCTGTGCCTCTCTCCCCGCGCGGAGCCCGCGCCAGACGGCCCTCCCCCGGGCGCGCTCGCAGACGGAGGTAAGAGCCGCAGCAGCGAACAATGTGCCTCTGTGCCCCGCTTCGGAGACCTGTTTGCTTTGCGCCTCCTGCCCGGGGGTGGATGCTGGAGGTGGAGGGAGCCTCGGGTTAGTTGGGGCTCGGGTGTTTGTTTATGTCCGGCGGGGCAAGGGGGAGCCCCGCGCTCGCCCCCTCCCCCTCCCCCACCGCCTCTGCTCCGAAATCGATACGCAGAACTCTCAGTCCGGTCCAGCCTGCGTCTCCTTTTCTCGTGGAGCTGCTGTAGCGCTCTCGAGGCATTAGTCGAGTTGCTGGGGACGCTGGGAAGGCGGGTAGGATGGGGCTACCATAACCATGCATTTTTTGGTTTCTTAAAAGGTTGGGGTCGGAAGGTGCCGCATGTCCTTTCACTGGCAGGGTGGGGAGGAGGAGTGTGAGGCGCGCCCTCGGCGGGGCTGCTCTGCCCCCGGCGTGGGGGCCCGAGGTCCTGAGGGGAGCGCTGTCCCCCCTAACCCCAATACCCTGCCCGCCTGCCCACCGGTCCCGGGTGTAAGTGGAGCGGGGAGGCTGAGCGCAGGGAGCGAGTTCAGGGGAAGTGGACGGGGGCGGGGGCGCGGAGGAGGGCTTGGCTGAGTTCTTGCGGGTTGTTGTTTCTTCTTGTCGGTGGTTAGGTGGTGTGGAGAGGCGCGGATGACAGCAAAGCGCAGCCAGATGTGGTCGGGCCGGCGCTGGGGCTGGCAACGATTAGGGGCGGCTGGATGCCGCTGCCGGGACGGCCCTGCGGGGCGGGAGGGTGGCGAGCCGGGGACCGGGCGGGCCATGGGGGCGGGGGGTGCAGAGAGCCTCCCGGGCCCGCAGTGAGAGGGCAGCAGCGGGCCGCGTTAGGCCTGCGGGAGAAGTTACGGAGTGTGAGCGCCTGGGGTGGCTGTGGGGCAGGGAGCCTCCGGGAGACTGGCTTGTAGGATGGGGGTGCCTGGTGGGAAGCAGCGGCAAGAAAAAGGCGTAGGAAGAGCGCGAGCAAAGGGGAGAGCCCCCGCGCTAAACCGAGCCTGGGCTCCTTGATTGGCTGGGGCGATCCGCAGGCAGAGGGGCGAGAGGGAAACAAACGACGAAAAGCGCCCCAGCAGTGTGGAGCCACGCTTGCAAGACTGCCTCGCGTGGGATCAGTAAAGTTTGCTTCTTTCGCCAAACTACGGAATTTGGGTTTGGGGAAATCGCTGGAAGCTTTATTTAGTGCCAAAGTGTCGCTGAGCAGAGACTTTTTTTTTTTTTTTTAATCAATCTTCTGTTCAATCGGTCCTCTAAAAGCATAGTTGGAGGGACAAGTCCTGCGGTATCCGTCTTATCCTTTCCTGGTCTTATAGGGACTCCTCCCCCCTCATCCTTTTCCCCTTACCCTGGCCCCCCTCATTCCGTTCTTCCTGATGCAAACTCTGTTGTCTCAGATTCAGACCGAGGAAATGTTTTCCTCCTGTTTCTTGAAAGGTGTCAGGCTGCTTAGCAGCTTCTCCAAGCAGTCTGGGAGCGTCTGAGCTGCAGCCACCAACCATATGGTTCCCGTTACAAAGGCCAGGTTCTAAGGCACTCTCCTCGCCACCCTGCCCCCAATTATTTGATTTTCTTCTGCATTCTTTACAATACGTGCGCTTCTGCTCTCTTTCTCTTTCCAGAAGCGTAGATTTAACGGACGTAGTTGATTCATTCATTTTCCAGTTTATGTCTGGAACGGACCCCACCAAGTTTGCTCTTTGCTCACTTCGAGTTGCACAATGGAGAAAGTCGCATCTGTTTGGTAAATAATTACCTGTTGGGATATCTCGTACTAAATCAGGTTTGATCTTGCACAAGCCTTGAAAGATAGCCACTGAAGAGGGAATATTCGTCCATAGCAGATTTTTTAAAAACAGGGTAGCTTTTTATGGTATCTTTGGCAATATTCCAAGTTGTGATGGGACTGTTTTGACCTAGGTCAAGGTAACTTTGTAACTTTACGTTTAGTGTCTTTATAATTCTTGAGAAAGCCTTTGTAAGAAAATTTACTAATGTCCAGGTGTGTTACGGAACTTTTTGTTGTCCCTCCATCCTTCAATAAATTTATGCATGATAGAATACTACAGAACAAATGTTCTGTTATTTAGTTTCTTCAGACATTCTGATTCTATCCTTTTGTTGCTTGCCTCTAAAAGAGGTGCCATTTCACATCATTCTGCACAAATTGTTTGAATTAATGCGAGTGTGAATTCTTACCGTTTGAAGGGGACTATTAGCATATCAAAGGTTTCTTAGCTTCAGCTCAATTGAGAAAACTTCAGCCTGTCTTCCATTTGCTTCCAAGCGGAGGCCCAAAGGGCAATGAGAATTGTAAAGGGTAAAAATGGGGAGGTGGATTCAGGCTGTGTTTCTGAACTTTTACTGTTTTGTAATTATGTGAGCCAAAAACATTGTCTATTGCTGTGGAGCCCTTGTAAATGGCAAGACAATTATTTTCTATTGATAAATGGTTTGTTCTTAGAAAAAGGTGACCTTTTATTTTATGATAGCCACTGTTGCCTGTCTTTTGGGGTCCCTTCAGTGGAAGAGAGAGTGAGAAAGCCTTTCCTTCTAATTTAATGCCTTTCTAAGGCCTACACTTTGTTATATTAGTAAAATGAGAAAGGCTTTTAATTAGTTTTTAATTAGTCTATAAAACAATAGAAATTTTGTGATAAAAGGACTCATTTCTACACATAGGAAACTTTATTTTTATATACTTGCTAAATTAATGGGGAAAAAGTCAGTGGAGGATGTTAAAAAAATTAAAAACTCAAATGAACTTTATTATCACAACTTCCGTTGCAAGTGTAAGCTTGGAAAAGGTTTCTAAGTGGTAAAGACCCAAGTTTTTGTGAATTCTATTCAAATAGAGATAGTTCTGTTTAAATATTGTTTTGTTTTCAAAATTTTATATCTTGCCAAACACAGTAAACTCTAAAATTCAGCTTAAAGTTGGTTTATTTTTTCTTAATATTTATAACTTATTTGCTTTTGCTTTTTTACTTTTGCAGAGAGAGATGTTCTTTGAATTTCTTTTAAGAACTCAATATCCATGAATGGAGGAGCAAGTAAGAACATGTACTTGGGTCATTGGGGTTAGTTTATGGAGAGCAGCTGGGCAAAGGAAGAAGAACTTCTGGGGGGGAAGAATTAGTTTTATTTATTTAACTGAAGAATTTACAAAACCTAGTTTTAAGATGAAGATGAATTTTAGGGAAGGTTTTAGAGATTAATAAGCTCATATTTTTTATAGTTTTACCTTTGATAGCTGGTCGCTTTTGAACATGCATTGATATCCTTTCATTGGAGGGATTATTTACTAACATTCAGACTCCTTGCTTTTATTTTAACAGTGAAAATGAATTCTAATATAACAATTCCAGAGGAGAAAAACTATCATTAATTGCCTAACATTTTTAGTCTTTAGTTTAATAGGGTGATAATTTTTTTCAGATTAAGATGAGGTTTTTTTAGTGCCATTGAAATTGTATATCATTACCCTGAAATCATTTTATGGTAGTTTATTTATCTGATCCCTTCACATGTCTGAGAAGTACTTTAGTGGTAAAAAAGGCCACATTGATGTAATTGCTATTATTGCACTTAAGTTGATGTTAACTAGTCTGCTTTGAATGCAGAATGTTATAAAGAAAACACATTACTCTTTAGAGCTATTAGTGATAATCTAAAAATTGTCTTGAAAACATTGCTCTTCATTTTATATTGTAGTGATCCTGAATTCAGCAAATCTCTAAAGGTGTAAAATGCAGTGAAAAGAACATTTTTCAACATTTAGATGACAAAATTGGACTACTTAGAGAAAAATTAATGTGTTGTAGAAGCACTTCAGCTGCCATTTTCAATCACTGGGTTACTGTGTGTTGGCAACAGAAAACGAATTTAGAAATGGAGATAGCTCTGGGAGCAGGTAGTTGGGGAAATCAGAATATTGAATCATGTGGGGTAGAACAAACCAATTACTTCAAGTTTTGACTTGAGAATTTCCAATAAATGTAATTTTTTCCAGGCTTTTGACTCTCTGCTTTATTAATGGACTAACATCAAAGCAGGCAACAAAACTTCCAAATGTTATAAAAACTAATATAAATATACAGATCTCACATACAGTACTACAAGTCTTAATTTAAGACAAGCACTTGGAGTTTTTATTGCTGCAATTTTCACAATCAGCAGAAATGTTAACACCAGGCTTCTGGGTGTTTCCTTTTTTGGAATGAGCAAGAAGAGAACTTTAAAACTAAGGTTTACTTAGGGTTAGCTTTTTATTTGATCATTATCAAAGCTTTCTGTGTTTTATTAAAAAAATAAATTAATATTTTAGTGTTTTAATTAATATAGGAATATGTGAACTGAGATTGAAATGTCTCGGAAGTCAAGAGGTAATAGAAATCTGCAAACTATAGTAATAAAAAGTTATTGCTTTATTTTCTACCAAAATATTTATTTGACTTAACTTTTGTTAATAAATATTCAAATAAAATTTGGTTTATTGACAGGTGTAGTGTGGAATGAAGAGAGTATTACAAATTATTCTAAAATATGGGCTAAACACACTTGTACCTACCTAAGAAATCTGTTTTCATTTTAACAAGAATCCATACCACTTGCCCAATTGCTGATACTTAAGAACACAGATTAGGTGTTATTAGATTAAGAATGAAATATAGCTTTGAAAATGGAGGAGTTCAGTGTCATATAAGGTGCTGTTTTTACAAAAAAGTTTCTTTAAAGAATGTAGCACTTTTGCTACACTAACGTTTCACCGTATCTGATTTTGAGTCTTGAAGGGAGAGGTTCACATTTGACATCTGTCTGCTTTTCTGCAGAAAAGGTTTATGTAAAAAAAAAAGTGCAATTATTTTCAAGGCAATATGTTTTAGAAATAAAATGCATAATTAGAAAAAAAGTTCGTCAGATTATTTGCAAAAATGCCTAGCTGAAAACTTCACAAATTGATGATTTTAATAAAGCATTAAACATAGCAACTTTAGCTATTAGCCCTGAAAAGGACTTGAAATCCTGTTAACGTTTTGGTCATATTAGTTTCTATAGTTTAAATGTTAGTTCATGTTACCTAAACAGATAGCTGTTTTGTAGCTATTTTTAAGAAAGATACATTTCTATTTCCTATTCCCAGATTAAAATCATAGCTTAGTTAACTTCTTTCTCATATAACACTGATTATTCTATGACCCCACCCAAATATTCATCTCTTCATATAATTCTTGATTGAAGGTTGAATGTTTGAAAAGTATTTAATCACTCAGATTATTGTAATTAGACTTGATGCTGTCAGAAAAGTTGAGATTATTCTCTAAAATCTTTTCGCTACTTAAGATGCTCTTGATTGGTCAAGTTGTGATTATTTTTTTAACACTTTAAGGAAAAACTTAAGAAAATGGTTTAACACAGAAATGAATAGTTAATTAGTGGAATTAAAAAATTAGAATCCTAAAATAATGACGTCTTTCTTGACCTAGTGTGATAAGTTTTAAAGAAATAATTAGGGTGTGTCATTCCTAAATTTTATTCAGGACTTCAATTTGGCATTTTAAGTTTAGTATGTAGGTTTTGTTAATAATATTAAGTATAAAAATCCCTTATAGTTATTTTGATGTAAGTAGTCATTTTTTTAGGTTAGTTATGGTGTCATGAGAAAAGGAAAGTCCTAATCAACCAAAAATACTTTAAAAATCTTTTCTAAGGTCATTTCTGTGATGGACTAAATGGGGGCAATAATTTATAGATATTTTTTTAATATATTCTTATCCAGGAATTTTTAGAAATCTTAGTTTTTAAGAAAAACTTCCCATGTTTGACAAATAAAGATTATCTAAAGAAAAAATACAGATCAAATGAAAGAACTAAGCGCTTAACATCTGCAAGTAAAGTGCAGCTTACGGCAAAATACTATTGATTGCTTCAGAAGCAAAAAGCAAGTTTAAATACAATTTGTTTAATTACAACAAAAATGCAGTTTTATGAAGTAATATAGTTTGTCTTCATAGAGGATTTTATGCATTGTGTGGTGGTAAGTAAAATCCCATCACAGTTGTATAAATTTGTTCAATTACCAGAACAGCTAAAAGAAAAAAATCAATTTAGGTTGAAAAGCAGCAGAAATTAGATTACCTTGGTTTGTAGGAACTTGCCAGCAGTGTCTAAATTGCTTAATAATATCAAAAGTTACCATGTTTCACAGTGTTAAGGATATTGGCGCCTGTTTTAATATGCATACATTTGTTTACTTGTTGACTTTTGTTATATGAATACTTTTTCTTTCTGCTTTCCATTTTTGTTTTTATGGAAGCTATTGCATGATACACAAGAAACTGTTTCTGCTTGTATATTCTCATTTGTTTTAAAGGTTTGTTTTTATAGTTGCTTTTCCAGATTTCTAGAATTTGGGATCAGTTGATATTTCAGATTAGTGAAATATCAGATGTAATTTTATAAGTCAAAAGAAACCTGGTCCATCATGAGGGATAACTAGGTTGTTAGCAACTGAAACATATTTTGGAAATTTTTATTACTGGCTCTAGAATTATATTGAATTCCAAATCTTAAGTTCTTGTAGCAATAAAGTAGCATGGAATTCATCATAGCAGATAGCTGGGCACCTGTTTTATTACCACCTTGATTAATTCTGGCACCCAGATTTACGGAAGTGCAAGAACAGGCACAACCACTACTCACAGCCACCCGGCTGTTTTAGGTCATGAAGTCAACTTCCTGGAATTTGTGGGGAAACCAGTTGAAAAGGGAGGACAAATGTCACTTTAAATAGAGATGTTTAAATCAGATTTCTGCCTGAGGGTAAAATTTAGGTCTGTTTTAGCCCGGATGTAATGTCTCCCTCTACAGAGCACAGCATTAATCACGACCTGACAAGAAAACGTATGCTGAGCAAAACGGGCCCCTGTTGGTTTTGTCATTGATTTTTTCCAATCTGTGAGGAGTACATTATAAACATTAAAATTCAGACGTGAGGATTACACTTTAATCTCTGAATTTCAGTGTCGAAATTAGTTGTCTTAAAAGAAGCCCATGTAAAGCTGAAAAATCTTTGGAAGAATTTTTTTTTTAGGATAGATTGAATACTTTAATAAAAACCGAAATATAAGGTTAAAAAGCAGGCAGGTTAAGCAGAAGTTAACTTTCTGAAAAATATGACCAAATTTTAATTCTGTTTTAGCATGCATTAAGTAACTTTCAAAATTTTTTTTATCTGATAGTGGAGAAAAATAAATGGAGATAAAAACTATTAGTTCTTGGCTAGTTGGGAAAAGTTGAAAAGGTGGTTAACTTTAGACTTAGCATCAATCAAACATGGATTAATTTTTAGAACAAAAAGAGGTGAAGGCCTGTATCTTTCTGGATGAGTAACAAAATCTTCAGCCATCATAGTAGTGAAAAAAGAATGCATCATGAGGTTCCTAATAAAAAAGGGTTTAGTTTTGCTCTTTCAGTTATTAGATAATTCTCTTTAACCCCTTTCTTGGAAAAATACATACACACTGATTTTAAAAATGATGTGACTTATTTAATATCTGTTTTGCTCTCAAAGGTATTGCCTTTGCCAGGAGAAATGCTTTACTATCCACACTTTGCATCCTTTTGTAGGTATTTTTACATTGGTCTACACCTCAAGCTGATCATTGCTCTGTATTTAGATGACAGAGTAATCTAACCCCAGTTACTGTCAAAAATGACACTTGGTTGCTGGGGGTGGGCTAGATGACCTTGCTTTGGAATAATGTTTTCTCTAGTAGGGGATAGTAAATAGTGTCTATTTATAGAGAGAGCAAAAGAATTCTCTGTTTTCTTTATAAAGTAAGTTCTAATATTAATCATTTATTCTTAAAATTATAAGTACTATGACAGCAATTCTCCGTATAAAGGGTGAACCATTACAAGATTTTAGATGAAGTCTTTTTTTTTTTTTTTTTTGAGACAGAGTCTCACTCTTGCCTGGGGTGAGTGCCGTGGCCTCAGCCTAGCTCACAGCAACCTCAAACTCCTGGGCTCAAGCGATCCTCCTGCCC
>RJWJ010004326.1:53005-77001 GCA_004363605.1 Indri indri
CTACAGGCACGCGCCACCATGCCCGGCTGATTTTTTCTATACATATTTTTAGCTGTCCAATTAATTTCTTTCTATTTTTGGTAGAGACGGGGTCTCGCTCTTGCTCAGGCTGGTCTCGAACTCCTGAGCTCAGAACGATCCGCCCGCCTCGGCCTCCCAGAGTGCTAGGATTACAGGCGTGAGCCACCGCGCCCAGCCTAGATGAAGTCTTTAGTTGATACAATATTTCTGTTTTATGTAACTACATTTTCTTAATCAGTTCTCAACTTCAATTTACATTAAAAAGAGTCATTTTGAAAATGATTTTTCCTGGTTTCTTTACTTCGAAGCAAAGTATTTCTATATGGAAATATTATTTCTTTATTAAACTGGTACCTGCTACATAGAAATTTTATTCTTCTGCATTAAAAGCCTACCATTTTTTAGTGTTTGCTACTGTGGTTATTGATTAGAAATTATAGAACACATTCCTTACATAATGTTTTATCCACTCCTCATCTTTTTGTTCTTAATCTCGGTATGCTTATGGTGTATTTAAGTTCTTACAATTACTGGCTTTCCTATGGTTACACACTTACATTTGTCTTCTTACTCTCAGGATGCTTATGGTGTATTTTAGTTCTTAGAATTCCTGGCTTTCCTATGGCTAAAGTGCAAGATAGTTTGGGAAACATTAGTTTTGATAATATTGTAGCATTTACCTCCTAGTAATTGTGCATATTTTCATGGAATTTGTTGGAGGCTTAATGTATTAAATGACAGAATATATACTGAAAATTTGTGTACTGAAGATATTATATATCTTGTTCTCCATTTTTAAAAAGATGGGCATTCTCTAAATCACTTCATTTTGCTTTATATGCATCAACAAAAATTATACTACAATTACGATGTCCTAGACATTTTCACTTTTACTAGGGACATTTAACTATTTTTGCCCTTTTCAGAGTTCTGTGTGTCATGAGGAAGACAGTATTAGGTGCTTCCTCTTGATAGCTGAATAGACGACTAATAGGAATGTTCCCTCCTTTGCATTTTCTGCTGCAAGCACTGTGATGCCCATAGCCTGCATGTAAGCCACTTTTCATATTGTTATTAGTTTTAAACTAGGTCTACAGCCTGAAAATCTAAAAATATATGTGACAAAGAATTTGATCCCTTTCCCTTAAGCAAAAAATCCAGTAAAAATGCTGTTTATTTGCTGCTTCCTTTCCTCTTACCTTTTTTGTTTCATTGGAAAAAAGAAATATAAGTGGTATCTCTATATTTCTATATGTTTTAGCATGAAAGTTACCATATCTTTTGTGATTTCCATTTGTTCAGTAAGGATCTTAGTTTTTAAAAAATCACTTTTTATAAGCCTGCCAGTTCATTTATAGGTAAGTCAGACTGGATTTGCCTCAAATTTTCAATCATTATTTGCATGATATAAAGGTGGTGTGTGTTATGATGAAAGGGAGAAATCTTAAAGGACATGGCATCAACCATTCTCCAGCAACAAATTTTTGATAATACATTGCCCCAAGATTTTTAAACCGTTCTTAACCTTCACTTTTTGGTTCCCTTGGCAGAGATGCATCCTATCTCTGTATACCTGGGAAAAGGAATATGGCAAGAGAGGACATTGTGTAAACAGAAATCTAAAACAAATTCTGAAAAAAATTTTACAGAAAGGTAAAAAGCATTTTGCAACCCAGATCAGTTTTTCTTTTTCTTTTTTTTAATTGAATTAATGACAATAGATTTTTCATTAAAAAAAGTACTCTCCAGGTTTAAATTCTAGGATTAATTAAAATAAGAAAATATATTTGTTACTGTATTCATTTAAAATGTATCTTTTATCTTTCACTGTAAATCAATCCTAAAATGCCGCCTTTGATTATCTACTTTGTGTTCTGAAGAGGAATCAGATAAATGGGATGGCAGCTTTGTTTTGGGTGGCCTATCATTTCAGGCTGGTGCTGTGTAAGCAAGTGAACGTTTTCTTTTCCTTGAAAGATACTTTGTGTGAGTGGCTCTTGGGTGACTTTGTGAAGTTTGTGTATTCTGTCTGCTGAAGCTGCCTTCTTATGCAGGATGTAGGACAAGAGTAATCATGTCTAACCACAAATTTTCAAGAGCAGTTATTTTAATCAGATAATTGGTGAGGAGGAGGGAGAAATGCTAGATAGTAGAGGAGTATTTCTATAAAATGGTGACCTGCATTACATGTTTCAAATATTTTTGCTAACCCTTCTTATTACCTGCAGAGGGAGCTTTTATATGAGATAAAATAATCAAGGCACTATATAAATTGACAATTTCCCCTTTGAAAGTTATATTTTATTTAAAATATTTCTTATTTTTTGTTTGAGAAAATGTTCTAAGTAAGGCATTTTGAGATTAGCCAAATTATAGTGAAATTTAATATACTAAATGCCCCATGTTTATTTCCTGTATTTACAAATTAGTTGTTCCTTTTTACCTATTCTTAATGAGTAAAAATAACTTGAAAGATAATAAAAATATCAGATTCATCTTGAGATCTTAATTTCTTAAAAATGATTGACTACAAGTCCAGGAATATGACCGCAGAACTATCTCCTGTTTAAATACCTAGTAGTTGTTAAAATAGATCCCAGGTTTTTATGTAATTTGTAAAATATTATTAAATGATCACTAAACATAATGTAGTAAATTACATTCCTCTGTGTTTAATTAATAGATCAAATTAGATCAGTTGCGTATGCTCTTCTCTAAAAATAAAAATGATCGCTTTAGATTAATGACTTACTTGTGATAATGGACAAATTAGTGCAGCGATACTTAAGGAAACTGCCAGTAAGACCTAATTTTAAATGATTTAGAAAGCTGCTGACTAACTTGGAAAAAAATGAATGCATGCAAAATGGGCAGTACTTGACTGAAGCCTGATTCTGTTTGTGAACTCTGTGCCAGCTGTATTTCTAAGGAATTACAAGCTGAATACTCAGATATAGTTGAGAGTTTTTTGTTCAGGTGTTTTGGTAATCAGAGTGATGAGTCTTTAGGAGCATTCGGATCTTTTTTAGTGAGCCAAATTTTTCACATTACGTGCATAAACTTATTGTGTGAGGAAATTTAATAATAGGTTATATTAAATGCTGTTAAAAATCAATTCCAGTCTTTTTGTTTTTAGATTTTGGTATAGTAATGTTATTTGAGAATTTGTTGGGTGTTTAAAAAAAAAGTTATCCACTTACACATCTTTGAAAAGAAATGTAATAATTCATTTCCTTTATTTTACCGAGTAATGATATGACAGAAATACTTACTTTGTATTTTAAAGGCTTAGTATCTTAATGAAATTTATTGTTTTGGATTTATTATTTTATTAGCTAATCGTTACTAATGTGAAAAGTGAGAGTGTTACCGTTACACAGAATAATCCTCTAAGTAAGGAAACTTGTTTAAGAAAGAGATTTGTGGTACTGGCACAGGCTTTTGTATAAGTATTGCTCTCTCAGCATGGTCCTGTATTACCTTAGCAATTCCGTGCTGCATTTTTTTATAACAGGATAACAATATTAGCCACAGCAATTATACTTCGATAGGATTATGGTAGTATATTTTACAAAAGTATACCAATGCTTCTTTTCTATAAAATTATTGATAGGTATCCTTTACTGCTAAGTTTATGTTATTGTCTTAAATAATATGATAGAAAGGTATTTCTTATCACATTTGGTATTTAATATGATAGTCACTAGAAAATGGAATCTGATATTATAGTTCTTTACCCTTCTGCCTCTAATATCACAACTCCCTTCACAGTGAGGTAAGGGTTACTAGAGAATTCATTCCGGGAAAATTATGTGAGGCACAGTAACTGTCACGGAGTGCATAACTTCTGTGAGGTTATTGGAAAGGCACAGCTAGGGTAAGTTCTACTTGTTTTGTCTTAAATTTGAAGGTAGGCTACCTAGTGGTTTTTAAAATAGCAAAATCTGAATCCATTGCGAAGAAAATGTCATTAAAAATTGATTAAATTACTGTTCTCATAAAAATGTTATTGGTATTCTGTTACATTGGGGATGTTTATGACAATGAAGTTAATTGGTAACTGCTTTTCTGTTTAAAATATCCCTGACAGTCTTTGTAAGTTATCCAAGGAATTTTTGTCAAATATTCTTGAATTAATGATAAAAAAGAATATGAATTTATGGCATAACATTCTTTGCTCATTTGTATATGTGTTATTTAAGAGTAAATGTATAAGTATTAATTATTTCTGCATCTATTCGAACAGACTGGGTTTTGAAAAAAATAAGCTATATTGTGAATAGAATATATTATGAAGAATATTTCTCCGAGAAACAGTAATAGGTGTTATGACTATAGATTTAGAATAATCTTTTTAATATACATTTTATAGAAATGGAAGTTTCCCATAAAAAAGACTGTATGTATTTTAATAATCTTCTTTGAGCCAAAGTCAAATATTTTAACATGTTAAGCATTTCAAATGGAAGTTAACAAAACGTAAGATAAACCCTAAATATTCAAGAATGTATGTATATGAACAGTCTAAAATCCAAAGTTGTGTATCTATGTTTTCATAACTCTATTGGAAAAAATAAATATCCTAAATTGCTTTTTATTCCCAAGATTTAAAAACTAATGTCTTTATTTTAATTATAAAAATAGATAACCAATGTAAGTTTCTTTTTGCCTTTTGTATGTTTCAAAGGCATTCCTTTTGTTTGATAGATTTTTCTCAAATTGAAATCTAACAAAGGTGAAAAAAAGAATACTTTTTATTAGGTATACTTTAGGTAGTAGATTTTTTGGCATTCAAATGATATTGCTAATTCAAAGCTGCACTAAAAAGGGAAAATGTTAAAATCTTAGAATATCAAATTTCTATTGTTTTAAAATGAGAATAAATTGAATAATTTCCCTATTTTCTGCAATAATTTAACCATAATAGTATTACCTTCATATAAAAATAAATACAATATCTAAGGAAATATGTAAAATTCAAAACAAAAATGCTGATGCTTTCCATTCATAGATAACTTTATCTCTTTGTGTAGCTTACATATTTTAATATAACTATGATTGGTAAAACTACTACCTTTTTTGAGATTCATGTTTAAGAAGGAAAAGTAAAACCCATTCAGTAAAATTATTGAATCACTGAATTTTTTTGTTATGGTTTTAAAAAATTAATTTGTATTTAATGCTCTTTAAATCAGATTATTGATTCAAAAGGCTTTGTTGTTTTGATCAAATATAAGGCAAAGCAGAAAGATGATTGTTAATAATCTTGTCAGAGGCCCTAAATAAAAAGTTAGCTTATGTTCAAGAAAAAGACTTATCCCAGGCATTTTACTGCTTGTCAGAGCATCATAAATTCTTTGTTATCTCTTAGTATTAGTTACTGGCCCACATTAGCTTCAGCTAATGCAAAATAAATACCTGGGCCTTTGAAATTATTTGAATCACTTCAAGAACATCTTTATTTTAGCTCTTTGCTATGGGGGATTCAGATAATAGCTGCAACACCGTAAAGTATTGAAGAATACACTCTGAAAGCACTTTTCTATCATTGTAATCTCCGTAGGAATTTAGGGTTGAAAATATTTTATAGAATTATGGTTACAGAATTTATAGAAATAGAGTGACAAAGAATTATAATGAACTTGATGATCAAATATAACCTTTATACTTTGCCTGTTTTATTAATGTAGTCACACCTCCATCTCTCCCATGTGTTTTATTTTTTACTAATTTTGTTGTTCTTTGTTACTGATAAGAGGTACGTAAGTCCTCACGACATTTCTGTCTGGAAACCTATACTTGGTTTCATTAAATGAGAATAGATTTAAAACAATTTTTATTCAGCTAATATTACATGATTAAAAAATCCAAGAACAAAGCTTAAGTATCTTATTTTTTTTTTTTTTTTTTTTTTGAGACAGAGTCTCACTCTCTTGCCTGGGGCGAGTGCTGTGGCGTCAGCCTAGCTCACAGCAACCTCAAACTCCTGGGCTCAAGCAATCCTACTGTCTCAGCCTCCCGAGTAGCTGGGACTACAGGCATGCGCCACCATGCCCGGCTAATTTTTTCTGTATATATATATATTTTTTAGCTGTCCAATTAATTTCTTTCTATTTTTGGTAGAGATGGGGGTCTCACTCTTGCTCAGGCTGGTCTCGAACTCCTGACCTCAGAATGATCCGCTCGCCTCGGCCTCCCAGAGTGCTAGGATTACAGGCGTGAACCACCGCGCCCGGCCTAAAGCTTAAGTATCTTAGAATTCACATTTTCCTGGGGTTGCACTTTTCAAAAACATTTGGGATTGATTTTTAATAGTTTTACGAGTATTTCTTAAAAAATTAGAGAATAAAAATCAGAGCTCTTTAGAACAATACTGAATTGAATAGTTTGTAACACAATCATCGCTTAAGTATTTTAAGAATACTGAGAATCTTGTAGATTAGATACACTAATGGCCTTGTTCTCTTCATTGCTTGCTAATTCTGTGAAAATCAAGAGGAACATATTAAGAAGGTTGCAGTTAAATCACACTGTTAACTTTTAATTGAAAATAAACTGCAGTACAGCTTTGATTTGTTAGCTTACTTTATTAAAATAGATTTTGACTCTTTATAAAGAAAAAATACCACAAACTCCTAAATGCTTACAAAATTGGTATTTATCAAATGTTTATGCAGTTCATGATATTACTAGACATTTTTTGCACTGTTCTTAAGAACACCTTTTCAGTGCTTTGTTTATTGCTTTAATACTTTTAATATTTTCCCCATAGAATATTCTCTTGAGATGTTGTTTTAATAATCTGGTATTGTTCATGTCTGCATTGATGGTTGAGGGCTTTATTTTTCTTCTTGTTAAAGATATTTTCCATTTGACTTCTCAAGTAAGCTGCTATTTGACTCCCTAAAATGAATCAAGATATAAATTTAGTGATTATTACCAATGTATAGGTTTTTATTTAATGCATAATTATTATACGGTGGTTCTGTAGATTGTTTTCATGTGACTTAATATATATTGAAGCCCTCCATAATTAAAGCCATGCCTTCATGTTTGGCATTATTCAATTCTTGTAAAAAGATTCTTTTATTGTTTAGTGTGATGATCATTCATTATAACATATGAGTGATCTTTTTATACTTGCCTTTTATTTAACCTACAAAATAAAACTTTATTACATGTACTTTTATCTGATAGGAAATATAGAAGTTTTTCATTGACATATCTTAAATGACAGTTTAGGTATATATACTGCCATCTTAAAATTAAATTTGTGTTACAAGTAGAAGCATTTTAAAGGAATAAAAGAGCTAGTTTGTATATAAAAAAGATTTGTATGGGTTGCTACATAGCAGAGTTACTGACTTTGATTGGCCTACTATCCTACTTTTACTTAGATTTGTTTCTACTAAAATTCATAAGGCAAAATATGTATTACTTCTTGGCCAGGGTTTAGCATTGTCTTGGTTTCAGTTTTTGGCTGAAAATTATTAGGCTCTGTCTGTTATCTGAACTTTTAAATAATTGCATTTGTATAAGACTTAAGCATCTATTGATATTCTCTCCTTATCTCCTTTTCTATTAAAATCTAAAACTTAGATAAACTTTTGTGGTAATTTTACTATTTTAATTTGTCATCATTAATCTATATACATTGTGTAAAGATTGAAAAAAGATTAAAATATATATAATCCTATAAAAGCATAGGCTTTCAGGTAGGGATCTATATTATAACATGTATCGATAATTAAAGTGGCTAGAAAGTCAAACAAAATGTTAGGAAGAATTCCATGAATCAGTATATAATTTGAGCTAATAGTTAAAATTATCATTAATGTTCCTTACAAAAGTTAACTTTTAGGCAGTATCATAACTATGCCACTCTGAATTTTTAAAGCCCTTAGAATATTAATTTCTCCCTTATCAAATTGACTTTTTAATGCTGAGTACTTATTAGAGATTTGCTACTTTTCATCATTGTAACATATAATCAAAAATTGGGGGAATTTAAATGTTAAATTCCAGGTTAAAATTTTTCGAAATCACCTATTATGTTGGTATAGAAACAGCTTTAAAGGTAGGCCTTCAGTCCCCCCCCTCCTTTTGTTTTGCAAGATTTATGAATAGATTGAAAAATACTTAAAAAATCCAGTGGAAATCAGAAGCTCCCTATCTTTAGTAGTGAGCTTCCTTTATATGAACTTTGAATTTTATTGATTTCTTCACCGGCACAACAGATAAGGAATTGGGTAATAAATCTAGAAAGGTGCAACTTTTGTTTAATATATGTAAATATTATAAATTTTAAAGAATTGAAAAATTGTTTTTAATTCTAAGTAAAATTATCAAATTCATCTTGATTTTTCAAAATATAATCCAAATATCTAATGATGTATTTGCTTGTTTAGCTGAAAGGCAGATACTTCAATCTTTAGAGTTAACTTATGTTCAAGAGTGTATTAATATGACTAAAACTTCTTAAACCAACTTTATTCATAGGGACATTTATAGGGTATAGTAAAGATCATAAAGGTAAATTTGAATGAGGAAATCTTGATTTTAGGCAGCCTTGTCACCTTTCTGTGTTGTACAATTTACAGTTTTCCCAAGGCCACAAGATGGTACCAAGCCAGAATGATTCAGTTTTTGACATTATCCTGCTTCTCACTCCCAGTTTTGATAAATAAGAGAAAGGTGTGCAGTACTAGGGAATTCTTGCTATGTAAAAGAATTCTTTTGAGAGTCCTATTAAAATAAATGTCACACTCTAATTGTCTTTTTAAAAATCTGATATTTCATCTGTGGGTACAATCTCTTAAAGTATGCTTTGCTTTTGTGGCTCAGAGCAACTACTTTCTTACCATGAAGGTAAGGGCTTGGATTTACTTTAATAATTCACAGTATTTATAATGCCTTAGGTTTTATTTTCAAGATGTTATTTTTGGTTTCCTACAATGCCACAGAGGTTATTGTGGCAGCACATGTAGTTTTAAAAATTGGACAGAACTTCTGGTACTGAGTTTGCCAAAATTACCAGACCAAAAATATGCATTTGCTTGCATTAGTCTTAAATCTGCATTTTTAAATATTTGATTGTGTTTTATGCTTTCCAAGAACAATTTTACCCGTAAGCATAATTCATCTAGTTTACCATTAACTTCTGAGCTTTAATTCTATTAATTTTAGGTCAACAACCATTTATTAAAGCCCTCCCTTGAGAAATGTACTGTTATATAAGGGCTGTCCTCATTGTGTTCATGAGAGAAACAGATATTTGCACAAATAATTGTAATATAAGGCATATTATAATGACATGCCAAAATAAAGTGTAAGGGAAAGGCTGTGGAAATGTAGGTAGGTGGAGTGAATTCAAAATGAGTAGCCTGGAAAAAGAGACTTCATTTAAGCACACCTGAAGACAGAGGAGGATTGCAGGATGTAGTCTCTTTTGATGAGGAGGAAGGTTCAAAGGTAAAGGCTTAGGGAAACAAAGGTGGGTGTGTGGAGAATATGAGTGCACACGAAGTGGAAGGAGATAAAACTGGGACGTTAGTTTGGGATATGTTTATAAAGAGCCTGCTTTGCTAAGAGACTTTCATGTAGGCCATAAAAAGTTGTTGATATTTTCAGCTGAGAAAGTATTGCATTTAATTGCTAGCATTCAAAGTGGTATAAACAAGGAACTAGAGTGGGGAACTACTGGAAGAAATAGAAACCTAATAGAAGGTCTGGATGATAATCCTTGGTGAGAGGCAATGGCAAGAGACAGATATCTGTGAGAAATTTGTAATGGTGGGATATATAATTTGGCATTTGACTGAATGTGAGGTAGAGAAGAGGGAGCTAGGAATCAAAGCCTAGAACCAAGGTTCTCTTGCCAAGTCATTATTCATTCATACCATTAGCCTGTTTGAGAGCCAGGGAGAAGAAATGAGCCTATTTTTCTGAGGATACTTTTGAGGTGCATACCTTAAGTCTAAAGAATACCAGTTGCTCCCCAAATTGCTTCAAGTTGATATGTATAGTTTTTAATGTGATATTTTTGAAAAAATATAATTTAGCTTCCTTTATAGATGTTTTAAACATGTTTTTGAGTATGTACCTGCATATGTTTAAATGATACTCATTGTTTTTTCAAATGCTTATATGAAGTTAAAAATTTTATTATGTGGGTTTCAGGCTATATGGTCTAGGTTTTTGATATTTAGATTTTATGTGAGTTTTTTAAATATATAGAGTAATCAAGAAGGTGTAGAAGTCAACTGTTATAATCTGGTTAGAGGGAAATCTTTATTTTGTTAAAGAGTACTTTTGTCATGCTTAGACCTTTTGAGATATTCTTCATCGTTCAGGGCCATTTTAGTAACATTCTTAACAGCTCTTTAAACAAATAATTTGATATTCTTCGGTTTCCTTAGATACCACCCTTCCCCTTTCCAGAAAGTTTAGGAATATCTATGCCCTCAAATTTTTAAAAATTCATTGCAATTTGTCTTCGCTTTGGCTTTCTCTTTCGTTATCATAAACTTCTAATATATATTTATCTTACTGGTACATAGAAGATTTCGCTGCTTCATCTCATTCCTTAGAAGAATAACAAAATCATTTCCTCAGTAGTTTTTCAGCATGAAGAGCTGAAAGCAATAGCAATAGTTTTTAGGTTTTATGCTGATCCTTTGTATCATGTTAATTATGGGTGACAAGCCTGAACAACATCTGAAAACACCCATCAGCACCTATCCATCAGTGATTAACTCAGAGTTTACTCTCAATACATTTTTGAATGAATGGCTATCATTGATGATAAAATGAAGATCACAGTACATTGTGCTAGAACCTTACCAGTTACAGATTCCTGTCGTGGATAAGGGAATGATAAGTTATAATAAAAGCACTATAATACTGATTTTTCTGTTTTAGTCCAGAAGTATTCTTGCTTCCATATAATAGAGAAAATTTCTGTGATGCAATTATAGTGCTTCATAAAGCTTCATACATGGAAAGCTCTCCATAGGTACTGATTATTATCTTCTTTGTTGATGTAGATTAAATCTGGTGAACACTAGTTCACTTATTTAAGCAGGCCATGTCTTTTGGCATTTATTTTCACTCTTCAGATTTTTTCTTTCATTTATTTAGGAGATCCTTTTTTCTTTTCTCAAATCTACTCACAGTTTTCTATTATTTTTTCTTATAGGATTTTCTATTATTGTTGCTACCTTCCTTAGATGATAAAGCAGTGACTGAGTTGACTGGCTTTTATCAAAATTGATGTTCTGATAATGAAACGGAAGTGTTGATGTCTACTTCTCCACCTGAAAATATCAGTACTTTTTGCTTCTGCTTTTGAAGATTAATAATTTTTTCCCATTTTACTTTTATAATCTGATGCCTGATCAAGTAACTGTACAGAAAACATGCACATAGGTTTTTTTTTTTTTTTTTTAATGGTTCTCCCTGACCTACAGTCACAGCTCCAAAATCCCCAAATCCCTGCCCCCAAATCATCCCGAACATTAGGATCCTCCCATGTATTAACAGCTTGAAAAGGAAGTCAGCAGAAGATACTTGTCAGAACTGTGTCCTGGTGTGATGGTGTGCTTCTTTTTTCTGAAAGGATCAGTCATGCCCAAGACATAGATATGCATAAGGTAATCAGCATGAAATACAGGGAGGTTAACTAAGTATGTTTGTTGATACTGTAGTGTGGATTTTATTTTGTTTATTTGGTTAAAGAAACTAAAAATATAACAAATCCCTAAAAAGACGTTTTTAATGTTTGTAAGATAAAGTATGTAAAGTTTTGACTTTTTTTAAAAACAAATCCATGGTCAAACTGTTATCAAACTGTGTAACTGTTTAGTTACTTATCAACCTGTGAAATAGTATCATTTAATATTTTTATATAAATTTTTAGCAAAGGTGGTCCAAATTTGTAGTATCTGAGACTTTTTCTGGTATGCAAGGAGCCATTCTTCCACAATTCCTGTCTTCAGTGTGTAATTGCATATCACAGGTGGATTATCTCTATCTTTTATTAGTGAAATGGTAGTGTTTTTAGGGGACGATTGTCTACCTTCCAAACTGTCTTCTAGTGACTAATATTAAAATCTGATTAAAATATCATTGTATTCTTGCATTCACAGCAGAAGACTACTATAAATTGCATTATATGAAACTGAATACCAACTATGGTTTGATTTAAAGTATTAATAAAATCTAAATTTATACTAAGCTGTAGGGTTTCAAGGGTTTAATTTAGTGAAATGCTACCACAATTTCTTGTGTTTAGTTTGATGACTGTTATGTGAGAAGTTCATCTTACCAAATTAGAACAGACATATATGTTATAACATTTACAGAGCCTAATTATTAAAACCTGTTAAATATCATATTTACTATTTAGATATCTTTCTGCAAATGAGTTGCTTAGAGTTATTGTTAATGTTTGATTCATATATTAAAATCGATTGAGTTGCAAACGCTGGCGTGAGGGACAGTGGAAAGTTAGGATTTCAAAGTAGCCATGTTTCTTCAGCAGCCTCCATAAATCATAAATACTAAAAAGAAATAGTCTACCATGCTGTGTGCATTGTATAGGCAGCATAGTTTTTTGGAGTTTTTTTTTTGTTTGTTTGTTTTTGCAAAGCAAGGATGAAGTTTAATTCCCAGTGTGAAGTTTACTGGCATTTCACATAGAGGTGAGATATAGCCCCACAGTTGGCTGTCGAACTGCAGTGCCGATACTCCTCCTGTTATTTTTGGAGGAGAAAAAAGATTTGAATTTTAATTGTTTCATTCTTTGTTCTGAATGGGGATAAAAGTGTTTTCTATACATATGTTGTCCTCTGTCTAAACAATTTCACTGTTAAGAGGAATTGTACTGATGAAAACTATTTTTTTTTCAGATTTCAAGTATTACCAGGGAAATGTGTAAATATGGAAGCCTACCTTGTCAAAAAGTTTTGCAGGAAAAAATTATCTAGTATTTTTAGTGTACTTTGAAAATGTCTAATTGGTTTTTTACATAATCCCCAGCTTTTATTTAAAATTATTGACTATATTTAATATATTCATATAATTTCATATTTTATAATGCTTTAAATGAAAGTTTTAAATTATTTTAAATATTTTAAATTATAATAGTATTTGCAGATACTACTAAAATCTAAATATTTTAGTGAAAACATTATCAAAGAATTATTCTACTGGGGTTCGGTCCTGAGTTGCAGGATTTGTTTCCCCTGTAATTGTGAAGGACAGTTCTGCTTCCTCAGTCTTAAAATGAGGAGACTCAGTGGTTTTTAAAGCTCTTCTTTGAAGAGTTATTTGACTTCTATAACTGATGAAAATAATAAGGTATCTTATGCCAAACAGTGGTAAGTTAAACTTCCTGAAAAAGTAGTCATTTTGTTTTCTGTCATAAATTGACCCTATAATATTTAATTAAGCATTTAATTAAAAAATAGTCCGTCTTAGAAAAAAATTCCTTGAAAAATCCCCATTTTAGTATTTCTCTGAATTAGTTTCCAGTTTTAAAAAATTATGTTTCTGTTTCACACTTGAGTTTCTGAATTCCATCCACTTTTCTTTATCCTTTCACTGTTCGTATACATCACTTCCCACAGTTGAGTTTATTCATTCATGCCTCCCTCCCTTCCTCTCTCCTTCCTATTTACCTAACTTCCTTCCTTCCTTCCTTCCTGTTTATTATGTGCTAGCTCTTTGTCAGGCATTATGCAAGGGTTATACTCACTGGTAAGGTAGCACTCACTGATGTTACAGATGTGAAAGCCATAAGGTCTTTTTTCAGTTATCTCACAATCTTTTGACAATGATACTTCAGATACTTTGTGATAGTGGTAAGCACATTGTACTGTGGACAGAAATGGCACTGTATCCCTGGAGTGTGATGGACCTTTAGAGAAGGAGCCGGTTAGATAGTCAAGTGATGGAGCTTGACTCGTCTTGCAGAAGGAATAGCAGTTGGCCAAGGGTCAAATGGCAGAAGGGATGGCACCCAGAAGGAACTGCATAAATATGCCAAGAATGGTACAGAGGTGAGGTTAGGCTTTCTATGCTCCAAGAACATAAAATTGAATTATCATAATATTTAAAAAAGAAAACGGGGATGTAAATAAAGGATGGTCAGTCTTTAAACATGTTAGCTAAAAAGAAATCCATTAAAAATATTAATGTTTTCCAGAAAGTTGGTTAGTTTATTGTACATTCTGTGTACTAATCTCCAGGATATTACACTATTCATCAAAATCAGGATCAAAGCAATGGGCAAAAGCCGTGGTCTGTAGGAGCACACACTCTTCTTCATTACATTAAAGTAATTTGTTTTTTGTGCACTTGTCTCATTTCTGTATTCTGCATCACTGTATTGCTTGCAGTACCAGCCTCAGTACTTTGAACAAATTATGCATCCAGGAAAATTTTTTGGCTTGGTTTGAAGAGACTTAGGTTGAAGAAAGATAAAAAGCTTAAATGATGAGGCGTCTTAAGGTATCCCAATAACAACTCTCATAGGAATGAAAAAGGTCATACAAAAGATAATGGCCATAGGAATCTGTGGAGGAGGAGGTTTTTTCCAGTTTGAGGCAGTCAGCTTGACTTTTTGGCCACAGGTGGTTTTTAAACTGTATCAAGTCTATATTGAATTTTTGTAGGTGGAAAGGAGAGAAATACTTTCCACGTGGATAAAAAAGTCTTGAGGAAAAGTCAGTTTGAGAGCAAGCTGGTTATTCAGAATTACTGAGCAAATAATTTCGATAGAAGCAGAGGGTTGAATTAAGTATTTTTGAAGTTAGATCTGTTTGGGTTCTATCTCTAGCTTTGCTTTTTTAATGCCTCCTTTTTTTTTTTTTTTTTAGTTTTTCAATTTACCCTCCCCCTTCTTTTCTAGCCCCCCAATTGCAATTTTCTTGTTAAAATGGAGATAATAGATTTGTTGTGATAAATTAGAGTGAGATAATAGTATATGTACTTACGGGGAAAAAGCACCAGTTCTCTGAGATCAGCTTTTATCAAGTCATAACCCCAGATGTCTTCTTCTTACATATAAAGTTATTTTTAGGATTGATTTAGTATTATGCATTTTTATGGTTTAGAGTTAAATTAGGAATAATAATCTAATGGAGGTTGGGTTTTTGAAGAAATTTAGAGAGAAAGGTCAGGGCAGAGGGAATGAAAAGAATGGTAACCCTTTGGTACGACAGGAGGGCACCTTTGTCATTTGCAGCGAATGTATCTTGCTCTTTTTCTGTGAAGCTGTATCTTGCTCTTGCTCTGTAATCCTATCTTGTCCTTCCTCAATAAACTTCATTTCATGCTTGGGGGGGAAAAAAAAGAATGGGAAGGAGATTGAGATATTTCAGGATATGAATCAATACAACAGTGAATGTATACCATTTTAAAATGAAGTACTTTGTATTGACAGAGCTATATTTTACCCAAACTTAAGATGAATAATGTTTCAGACAATTTTTGGTTTTAATAACTATTTGAGACTGGGTTAAATTTAATTTGTGTGTGTGTGTGTTTGCATCCACACGCGTACACATTTAGTAAGCTTGGTTCAAAGAAAATCTGTTATTAGGAGATGTGATTTTTTTCCTTTACCATTTCACACTAATGTATTTCTTTGTTATTGTAAGTTAGCGATTGAAGGATATATATATAATTCATGCTAAATCAGTATATTGGTCTAGAAGGTTTTTCAGGAGAGTAATAATGGAGTAGAGGCTTCTTTAATACATATGACTATATAAAACATTATTAATGTTAACAGATGTTGCACTTTAATCCCCTAGAATGGTTGTTTGGTACCAGCAGGAGATTTATTAAGGCTGAATTGTGTGAAATTGTGTGCGCATAAGCTGCTACTTAGATTGTAAAAATGCTATTGAAAACTGTTAAAAAGTTTTAGCTATAATTGGCAGAGAAGTATTAACTGTGCTAAAAGAAGTATGTGTGTGTGGTTGGCCCATGCGCCTTAACCTTTTTATCATTTATCTTCTTGTATTAATGTCACTGAATTATTAATTCATGAGCCAGGGTGGGAAGGGTGAAGGCACCATTTAAATGTGTGGCAAATTTATCCTTATCGCTAGAGACATGAAAAAAAGTCATTTTGTGTTATCTGTAAAATGGAAAGGACATTTTAAAATTTCATTTACAGTAATCCACTTCACTTCCAGTAAAACACCTAGATTATTACTACCATAATATAATGCTCTTATTAAAAATTTGTAACCTTCTCCACTCTTTTGTCTTACATATATAATATTGATAGAAAAGCTTAGCCTTCATTTATTTTAATGTGATACCTATTAATTGTAGCTTAACATGTTATTCTTAGGAATGATATGTTATAATTTGACTATTAAATTTTAAGAAATGTTAGATTTATAGAAAATGAAAATATTTACTGTAATAGTAGCAATGAAAGCATTTTGATTGAGAGGAGTCTGCATATAGAGAATTGGAAAGCTCTAAAATACTTTTCTTCTAAAAGAAACATGCATTTATTGCGAATTCATAATTTTTTTGAATAATATTGGTGATTTTGGCCCTGTAAAATTTTTAGCTTTATAGAAGAAAGTCAGCAAATTAGAATTTAGCAGTTTCCTGTTGAATACATTGTAGAAGTGGGATATATCCAGTATTTCATGCGGGCGAGTAGCAGTGGTGACAGAAATTTCAGGAGTTAGAAGCCACTTTTACTAACAGCTATTTGAAACCATCATACTGGGGGAGAATACCTCAGGGGTCTTGTCCAAACCTCATTACTTTTCAGTCTCCCAGTACTTACTGTTTTGGTTGGTTTTATATTCTCTCGTGCCAAACAAAGTAGTAAGATAAGTTACTACGGTCATGTCCTTTGTTTTCTTTTCTGGACTATCTCCCCAAACACTATAAGTTGTACATATGGCTCTGTTACACACACACTGAAACACTAATTTGTTTCGGCCAGTAAATAATGTTGCTTTATTTTTCTCATTCTGGCATGGTTAATTTGCCTCTACATTATTAACATTTAAATTAATTTCATAAAATAATAGACTTAAGTTGGTTAGATAATTTTGGCAGATATGGATGGTTATTAGTTCATTACTTGACTAAACTGCATCCAGTTATCTTGATCTTATGCTTGTTCATCTATGGTAGGGAGTGGCCAACTATGGCTATAGCTGTCTGTTTTGTAAGTTAAGTTTTGTTGGCACATAGCCGTAGTCATTCATGTATGCGTTGTCTATGGTACCTTTCACACTGCGACAGCAGAGTTGTGTAGTTGCACCAGAGGCTGTTTGGCCCTTAAAGCCTAAAATATTTACTGACTGTCCTTTGTAGAAAAAGTTACATGACCCCTGATCTAATATCTCTTGTGTTAGTCTACATAATAGGTTGGTTCTAGTCTTTCCACATATGATGTAATATAATTGATAAGCTTGAGATTTGAGGAATCACTGGTTATTATCATTAGTAGTTATTCTTTTTAAGCAGTAGCAACAATAAGTGATTTTTTTCTTCGAAGTTTTCTGAATCAAAACATTTTTTTAAATTGTTAAAACATTGTCAAAATACATTCGTTTTTTACCAAATGAGGGAGTCTTGGAAAGTAATTCAAGCTTCTAGTCAGTTTTTCTCTGCTTTTTGTAACCTGTTTCTTTTTGTTTAACATCACTGCTTTTATTACTACTTTAATGTTCTTTGAAATTTTAATAGAGGTTATAAAATTATAAAGTTGAAAAAACCCATTTCTAAAAACCACATACTCCCCCCACTCTGAGTAGTTAAGAACACTGAAACAAAAAACTTGACAAATTTTAATTTTTAGTGAACTAAAGTTTTGGTTTTGGATTTTTTTGTGTCTAACAATCATACAAAATGGCCAAGTCTGTTACTGTTTCTTAATCATTGTGCCCGTGACTATTTCCCTTACCTTCCCTCCTAAATCTCCTAATACTCTTTAGAGAAATCAGCCATACCAAAGACACAGAATCTCAGCCTGACACTACAAGCCAAAGAACCTGTTCTGTTCATTCACTTAGACTATAACTTTATCTTTAATCTGTTAATTAAGTTAATTATTCAGACATAATCGAGATATTCCTTTAATCTACAGCTCAAGAAAATCCTCTTATTTTGAGTTTTACTTGTGGACACAGAAATAGCATAGAACATATAGTTTAATGGGGTCTAACCCCAGCCAAGGCACAAGAACTTGTCCTTTCATGAAGAAGTCCCCGATGTCATTTTTTTTTTTTTTTTTTTGAGACAGAGTCTCACTCTTTTGCCTTGGCTAGAGTGAGTGCCTTGGCATCAGCCTAGCTCACAGCAACCTCAAACTCCTGGGCTCAAGCGATCCTTCTACCTCAGCCTCCCAAGTAGCTGGGACTACAGGCATGCGCCACCATGCCCAGCTAATTTTTTCTATATGTTTTTAGTTGTCTGATTAATTTCTTTCTATTTTTGGTAGGGATGAGGTCTCGCTCTTGCTCAGGCTGGTTTCGAACTCCTGAGCTCAAACAATCCTCCCGCCTCGGCCTCGGCCTCCCAGAGTGCTAGGATTACAGGCGTGAGCCACCACGCCGGGCCCCTGATGTCATTTTGAATTTTGATCATCTGTTGTTTTTTCAGGAAGACAAGTATGAAATATGTGAGTTGCATATCTCAGGTTATTACATTATGCCTGCCAATGTAATAATCTGTAAGTAGGTTTCCAAAAAATGATTTTATGAAATAGCTACTTTTTTAGATGTAATTTTTAAAATGTGAATAAGAATAACTGCAGAGACATATTTTGATAGAAGAGGACTTAGTTAAACATGTTACAGAAACCCCTAAATATCTTCCTTAAGATTACTTAAAGTGAAATCAGGACCATAAGTTTATAATTGGGAAAATAATGGAATAATAGATTTATCATCTATTCCTACCCTCTTAAATAGTTGCTGAACTTGAGACCTGATGCTTGTGAATTATCCCAGCCCTCATATTGGCAGGTTAAGCCAGGATTCTAAAGTGTGCTATTGATTCTGTCTTGGCCTCTTTTCATTAAGATGACATTGGTTGATCTGGGTACATGTCTTGAGGAAATACAGATCCAGAAACTACTCTTATTTTTCTTCTCATTATTTTGGTATAAAATACATTTATTACTGTTAAGTTTTTGGGAGTTTAGTAGTTATTATTTAATGAATATTTTGGATCTTAGTCATTTTCTTGTGTATTTAATTCTCCTTGGAAGATTATTAACTAAGGTGGCACTATATCTTAATCTGTTTTATTAATATCTTTATAGGACCTAACACAGGACCAATTAATATATAAGGTAAAAAAATGAGTAAGTAACACTCATATCAGCAACCAGTATCAAAAATATCTAGGACACTAGATATTCATTTACTTGAATTGACATACATGCAATTATAGTACTAATATGATCTACTTTATTTTAAAAATAAGATGTAAGTTTAGATAACACTATATATAGGCATAGTTTTCAAATGAATTGTATCATTTATTGATTACAAAAGGCAATGTGCTATACTTTTCACAATTTTCTTCAGCTTCTTACTATTTATTCTTTATAGTTAATTTTTCATATTTGTTTTTTAAGATCATTTGACATATTTTACTCAGATTATCTCATCACATCTAAGAAACTTCTGATGGTGATATAGATAATCTAATATATGACAGATCCTGGGTCATTATTATCTCATTTAGTGGTTGTATATATAGACCGAGAGGGAATTTGAATATTGATTCAGGGAATGGCTAGTAACAATGATTTATGAACAAAGGATCCAGTGCAGTGAGCCAAATATAAGATTGTATTTTACGACTCACATTGAATTTTTCTTTTACGACTCACATTGAATTTGCCTGAACAGTGATTAGTCCGTAATCTCATGGATGTGAACATTAAAACATTCCTTCCATGACTATTAAGATGCATTGCTAGTTGTTTTGGAGGAAATATTTATGTGTTTATTTTCCCAACTTATTATAAGCAACTTCCCAGGTAGTTTGGTTGGTAAGATTTATCAGTCTAGAATAATTTGTTAATTTATAACATAATTTAGGCATTTTAAATGGCATTTTAAATGAGTAAAATTAAGATAGCTCAACTGGAAATACTAAAAATTAAGTTAATATTTGGCTGTTATTACCTAAGAGATGTTAGTTTTGCTTATGTAAACATTTTAGAAATCAACTCATTCTTCTTTTGGCATTTCATCACTTTCATAATCCCAACGTGATTTTATTCTATTTCCATGTTTTATTTTAAAGGAAAATATAGTAAAACATATAAACGTAAGTTTGTCTGATCCACTTAATTAGTGGCGATAGTGATTTTAAAACATGGGCTTATTTCCTAGCCCTGCTATTTACTTATTGTCCTTGAGCAGGTTTTTTCATTTTAATATAAAATGGAGATAATTTATACTTCTCCAGGTTGTGAAAATTACATGAAATAGAAATTATCTACCTAGTTTAGCTGTAATTTTGGGGGAACCTACCTATGTGCCAGGTAATTTATGACGAGGTTATTTTGAGCCAGAATGCAATCTCCCTGAGAATGAGGAATTTTGTCTTCTTATTTCTCAGTACTACAGCACGTAATGGGTGCTCAGTAAGTATTTGTGAATGAATAATTTGTTGATAATGGAAAGAATGGCTTTCTGGTTAGCCTCGATTGGGATCCAAGGTCTACCACTTACTAGTTGAGTCATCTCTGTTGATTTTACCTTTCTGAGTCTCAGATTTCTGACCTTTGTAAGTTAAATTTGACATTTTTATAAGGATTAGTAACATGTGTCTAATACATTGTTCCACACATAGTAGGCACTCAGGAAATATTTCTAGTCATAGTGCCCATAATTTGTGTTCAGCTCTAAAAATGGCATGGGAATTCTAGACTGTTACAAAGTTAAGAGGAAATACAATGTCTTTTAAAATTGGACAGGACTGCCATTTAAAAATAACTTCCTTTACCTCAAATGGAGAAAAAGCTGATTTCTGTCTTGTAGGCATGCTATAATTTTTTCTAATAATAAATACAAGTTACTTTAAACAAACAGATTTCTGCGATTTTTTTGGGGGGGGTCAGAAAGTTGGTGAAGGTTTCGACTTTTCATGATATGTAAGGTAATAGTTTGGACTGGGCATGTAGCTTCATTTTTTTCTTTTGAAACTTCATTTGCAAGTTTATGTTCAATCATAAAATGTTTCTACATTGGTTTGAAAATGGCAGCCATTTGTTTTTATTATTTCAACTGGATGGATTTTAATGAAGAGAATGGCAGACTGCCCTGTATTGTTCCTCTAGTGTCCACAGCCATGAGCCTCTTCTGCATGCTCAGCATGACTCCTAGATACTACAGCAGATAGCAGATGTAATTTACTAGGAGCATTCCTGAACTCCTTTTTCTGCTCCTCCTTTAAGCTCTCTCAGGACAGTTTATTCCTTCACAACGAAGAAGTTTCAGTAAAGGGTAAGACCAATGACGAATATTAAGGGAACTTCAGTATGAATAGATTAAGTACTCTAGACTTGACACCAGTGTCCACAGAAATGTGATGGAGGAAGAGGATGGTGACCAATGGTTGACCGTGTACTTTAAAATCTCTATCAGCATTGCCAGCCCCAATCCTGTCCTTGCAAAGGAAAGAAAATAAACTCAAACCCAAAAGAATGCCAAATGTCTGTAGTTAAGAAAGCCTTTTTGATTATTGATAGCCAGGGTTTACTTAGCTGACTTACTGAAGAAAACCTCTCAGGGGTGTCAATGTTTTCTCTGATGTTATCAAGAAGGGGAAATCTAGCCAGTAAAGATCACACATAAAATATTTCTGAAAAGTGAATACCCTGATGGAGGTTCCGCAAAAGTGAAATGAAACTGTAATTTATTTTTCATTTTCTAAGCCTCTGCATGGGGCAAAATGGGGTTAGTATCATCCTCTTTTGTGTGTTTGTTTTGATAAAATATAGAAAAGCAGCTTTCTTTTATTAGTAAATTCTGTCCCATAATGATTGTAATTTTATGGTGCAAATAAGATCAGAAAGACTGATTTTGTAAAGCTGTCTTTAGTTTTCATTTAGAGTTCACATATATTTAGTGTGTAGAATTTTAGGCTTATCCAAATCGTTAATGTTTCATTTTACACAGCATTAGTGCATAATAACAAGGATGGGTGACTTTGGTAGGTCTCATGCTTAGATGGCTCTTTTCTTTCCCTGTTCTCCTTGTGCTTGTGGTTGTTTTGGGTTTCATAGCCAGTGTTCGCTGTAGTTCAGTATCCATGAATAGAAATAAATGATAAAGCTTTAGACAGGAATCTTTATGGTGGCTTTGCTCTTAGTGGAATATCAACCTTAGTTAACTAGTTTTAGAGATTTTTGATTTTATTATCTTTTATTAATTTGAAACATGCTATCTTCTACTTCTTTCACTGATGCTTATTAACAATTGGGTTTTATTTTTTCTATATTTGCTAAATAAGCATTATCATATAGTAAAACTAAATGTGATTTCCTGGTAACGTAACATAAATATGTGACTTAAAACTGGTTGTTGGTGTTTTCCTCTTCAATAATTTTGCTGACAGTTTAAGGCATGGGATATTTAATGCAGCTAATAAATATAAGCACGTTATTGTCTGAAAGACTACAGCTGACTGTACATTGTAAGTAGTGTATAAAACATTGAGGGCTGTTGGGATTATAAACAGTGCTGAAGCATATTCCTGGAAGTCACTGTTCAGCTTTGGAAGGTTTGGTAGTAATGGTGCATTAATTGACTATTTACATGACAGAGTAACAGTATACTTAGATCTAAAAAGAAAAAAATCCTGAAAGGGGTTTGGTAGACAATGGCTTGTGGTTTATAGAAACAAGATTAGGATGAAAATGTTTAATCTTGCTACTTGAAGGATAAGAAAAAAGCAGAGGTAGAGTAGGTTGTATGTTAGAAGTAGTTTGGATTTTTTAAAATCATAATCACTTATAGTTTAAGTAGAAATGTGCTTTTTCTGTTTTTACTAAGAAATTAACTGTTACATAGCATTATCAAGCATTATCTAATACCTCCACACTCCCAGTTCCTCCTCTATTCTGAAGTTTTTGCAAAAAGGTTTTCTAAAAATCTAAAGAAAACCAGGTTACTAATGTAGGGAATCACTTAAAATAATCTTTTCTGTTTTTTCGAAAGAATAATTAATAGGCCTTTTCTGGTTTTGTTCCTTGTTTTTGTTTTGCTTTGTGAAATGCTGTTATTGAGCTTCCTTCTGCAGGTAGTTACAGCATTTGAGGGACAAATATATTAGCTGCATCTATGCCAACGAGCGTCTTTGGGCTCCAGTTTGATTTAGGAGCAATGCTTTCTCAGGATTAGTTTCATCATATTTGATTATTTATTCATTTTATTCTTAGCTGATTCGGGCTTGCTAAGTATTTCAATTTTCATTAACATTTGTTTAATGGAGAGTTGTTTCAGATTTGGATCACAGCAGTAAAATCTTCTTAGTTTTCAAAATTGCACTTAAAGTTTGAGCTTTTCGAAATAATTTTAGTTGATGTGAGAGTGATTAGGTACAGGTTGTAAAATAAGAAAAATAAATTTGATATTCTTTTTACTTAGTCATTGCGTGGACAGTTTGACTTAAGCTTTATTTGCATGATTTCATATATTCCAGTGCCTATTTCTATTTGTTACAAACAGTCATTTACACTACGTCTCATAATTGACTGGAGTGTACTTTTTTTTTTTTTTTTTTTTTTTTTGACAGAGTCTCACTCTCTTGCCTGGGGCGAGTGCCGTGGCGTCAGCCTAGCTCACAGCAACCTCAAACTCCTGGGCTCGAGCAATCCTACTGTCTCAGCCTCCCGAGTAGCTGGGACTACAGGCATGCGCCACTATGCCCGGCTAATTTTTTCTATATATATATTTTTAGCTGTC
>RJWJ010004327.1:0-76902 GCA_004363605.1 Indri indri
GGCAGGGAGCTCACAGTCCGAGCACCCCTCAGTCTGCTGCAGGATCCCTATAGCAAAGATCTGAGCTGCTGTGGAGGCCTTGGTGTGGTGGCTCAATTTTCTCTCAGCAGCTGCAGGTGGGGGAGGGGGGAGGAGGAGAAGAGTCTGGATGGAGTAAAGCTGGCACTCTGGTCTCGTCTGTCCCTCTCTCTGGGAGGCTGCCCACCCAGAATATCAAGCACTGAAGTCACACAGATCCCCTGGGACCCCCTGAACCCCTGTGGCTCCTGCAGTCTGGGCCAGAGTTGGGAAATGTCTGTGTAGGAATGAAGGAAACAAAACCTGAGGAGTTGAAGCCCCCTGGGGAGGACAAAGGCACCCAGTGAGTAGTGAAGCAATATGGCACCTGCCATCCCAGCTCAGGTCTGTGGAGATGAGAGACACCCCGAGGGGCTGGCTGGGAGACTGGTGCTCTGTCCACAGAAGTTCCTGGGCTCGTGTGGGCAGAAAGTCTTTCCAACAGCGCAGGATCCCACTGACTGTCAGGGATGCGGGGGAGGGGAAAAGAAAACGCTCCACCTACCCTTCTCAGTGGACTCCTAGCCTGGAAGGGGTTTACTTCTGCCAATACCTTGCTTCTTCGTGTTCTGCTCCACAACTTCTTCCCATGGAGTCTCCCGAAGGTTCTGGCACTCTTCCCTCAGACCCACACCGGATCTGTGTTTGTCTGTTCATTCATTTTTTCTCTTTCATCTAGGACTTCTCCTTATTACTGAGGTGCTCTGGCAGTTGGTGCCTGTGGTTAGCCATTTTCCCCCTGCTTACCCCCTGTTCATTAATATGACACATTTTAATATAAAAACGAATGATCAATATTTGATACATTGCACTTTCTTCAGAAATTCTAGAACAAGGTATCACTTCTTATTTCCATGATAGTTCAACATTGCAGGTTGAAAACAGAACTATTTAGAAAACAGCTGAGCTTTCAGATGCAGTTGACTTCCACTTGATTGCAGAATTCAAGATTTCTCAGATGTTAATACAGAGTCTAAAGCGGTGTGTAAAACTTTGCAAATTTCTTGTGCTTGTTCCAGGCAGTTGCACTGATAACCCCACAGGCTGCCTTCTTCATTGCTTGCATCTGTGGTCTTCAGAGCCAATAAGCTTTTTCCTGCCCCCACCGCCTGACCATCATCATAAAAGACCATCGGGATGACTAGGGGAGAGCATGCCTGTGCAAAACATCCCAATGATGTGATGTTGGCACTTTATAGCAAACTTGGAAACTCCCATAATAAATTCTTCCTCCAGAGGCACAAAAGGTAACTTTCCTTCTTGTTGGGCAACATCTATGTAATTCATCAGGTCTAATGGCCGTTCAAGATTTTTTCCCTCAGAGAGTTTCAGTTTCACAAAGACACCAACAGATTATCTTCAAAATTCTTCACTGGCATCTGAATTACTGTTGCTTTGTCCTGAGCTTTTGGTGGAATCTGTATTGAGGCTGGGCACAGTGCTGGATCGTGAAAGACCCCACGGCTGGAATCTACAGATGTGCTCTTAGTACTGATGTCACCACTTTGGGAATTGCTACTCCTGTGTTGTTTTGCCTTTTTGAAATATTTTCTACCATAGCTTGATCCAAATAAGACTCCTATAGAATAGAATACTATTTTATTGTTTTCAAAGGTTCCACAGACAGCAGTCTGCAGGAATAGCTTCCTTTCCATCTGGACATGGTCAATTCTTTTCAGAGAAATAATGTACCATGTGGTCATAGTCCCATCCCTGGGGCTACCTGTGCTTTGATTTGATTTGAGTCAGAGCACCTGCATTGTTTCAAAATACGAATATCTTGAGTAATTTTTTCTGTTAATATTAGAAAAGATTAGATATTAGAAAATACACCTTTCTCGTAAACATTTGTTACATCCTTCCATATATATTTTATATGCTTTATAAATTCATGAAATATTTATAAATTTATAATTGTGCTTTATACATTAATATATCTAAAATATATCTTATATGTTTTACTATTTCATTACCTTTTTAAACTTACTATATACTAGACATTTTAAACACTTAAGCATTTCCACAATTTATCCATTAAAAGTTCCTTTTATTAGTAGAGAAGTTGCGTGCCTTAAAAATTTGTTGACTGAGGCCAGGTGTGATGGCTCATGTCTGTAATCCTAGCACTTTGGGAGGCCAAGGAGGGAGGATCACTTGAGGTCAGGTGTTCGAGATCAGCCTGAGCAAGGGTAAGAACGCGTCTCTACAAATTAGAAAAAATTGGCCAGGTGTGGTGGTGCATACCTGTGGTCTCAGCTACTTGGGAAGGTAAGGCAGGAGGATCTCTTGACCCTAGGAGTTTGAGGCTGCAGTGAGCTGTAATGACTCCACTGCACTCTAGCTGGTAAAACAAAGTGAGACCCTGTCTCAAAAAAAAAAAAGAAATTGTTGATCGAAGACCAAAAAGGACACAGATTTACCCTTCCACCTGAAAGAACTAAACCTGCAAAATATACTCAACAACAGTTTTCAAAACATTGGACATCAAGCCATGAAGATGGTGATCCCTGGTAGAGTGGAAACAAAGAAGGTGAGTCCTAAATTCCTCCCGAATACTGCTGGTTTCCAAGGAGGGAGAACTCTGGTATAGCTTGTTGGTCTTCTTGAGTCAAGAAGACAAAGTTGATAGGCCAAGCAGGCCATGGCAAATGTAAAGAATTCTTAGGCTGTACGTGGATTGATATTTCTTAAAAGTAGATTGTAGTAAGTTAAAAATGTCCATCACATGGAACAGAAGACTGCTAAACCCTACAAGAATTCCTGGCCCACAGAATCATAAAAAATAATAAATCATTGTGTATTGAAACCACTATGTTTTGTGGTGGTTCGCCAGGCAGCAATTACTAAAGCAGGCAGTCTGTAAGCTTTCAGATGGTGTTGGTCCCAGAGGTGCTGTGGGTGGGGGAAGCAAACCTCTATTTGGAGTGTGTGTCATTTCCTGTAAGGATAAATTGCTGCCCCTCCAGAGTGGAAGGGTTCTGATGTAATCAGTAAGTAGCTTGCTAGTGTTCTTGAGTAATGGTGCCATAGTGAAGGTTTATATCAGTTTTTGCTGCTATCTCTTTGTGGTGGGAAGTGCAACTTGTTCTGTACCTTAGAGGGTATGTTACATCTTGTTCCAAACTACTGGAACATAAAAACTTCACCAAGTTGTCCAGCTCTTGATTTTTCTAGTTATGCCAGTCAGGGAACACCCTTCATGCTGCCTACCCATCTCACTTCCAGGAACGCTATAGTGTATTAGCTGTTGCCATAGATCCCCATGAGTCAAGGTGAAGTCACTTGTCCATACCTCCTCACCAGGTCCTTGTAGTGGAAAAGTATGATGTTCTGTAAAATGTCCCTTAGAACAAGATCCTTGAGGACTGTATCGTAGCAGAAAGCCTAACAATCGACATAGCCATCAGTCTACTAATGTTATTCTTGTCTTTCCCACGTAAAAGTAAACTCCTTACTGATAGGAATTAAAAGAAATGTTTTTGCTATATTAATAACAGCATACCAAGTGCCAATAGGTGTGTTGTTCTGTTCTAGTAATAATAGTTGATCCACCAGCTGCAATTGGGTGATTATAGGATTAAATATTTCCTGTCATCCACATGATCTACCTGGTTTTTACAGAGGACACACAGGTGAATTGAATGAGGGTATGATGGAGACCAGTCTGCATTCTTTAAGTCTTTGTAGGTGTTGCTAATCCACCCAATGCACTATTTTGCCTGGGGGGTGGCAGTTTCCAAGTTCCGCTTTGCTTTTCTTACTACAATGAATATCGCTCTGCAGACTAGTGAATCAATGATAGTTTTGCCAGCTGTTAAGTGTATCGATCCCAATTATGTACCTAGGGACTGGAGAAATAGCCGTAAAGTGGGTCTATGAAGCCAACGGACCCACCACGAGGTTAACACAGGCCAGGACTCTATTTGTCAACTGGCCTCCATCAGAATCTATTGTGATAGTTATGATGGTGGTTTGGGTCTCTTTATGTTAGTGTTAGCACAGACCCTCTGTTCAACAGCTCTCAAATGAGCTGATATTCCCTTTTTTCAAGTGTGTAGTTCCTCTGATGAGAGGCTGCAGGCCCCTTTGGGGAAGGTTGGAGTATTATTTGTTATATATACTTGTTGCGGCATGCAGAGTCTTTCAGTGAATGGGCTCTGAGTCAGTGAACTGGCTTAGATATAAAAACTGGATTAATAATCTCAATTTCTCTTTGTAGTTGCAATGGTTAAATTATGTGTGAACTTGATAGGGCAAAGGGATCCTCAGCTCATAACAACATTATTTCTGGGTATGTCTGTGAGGGCGTTTCTGAAAGACAGTAGCATTTGAATCAGCAGACTGAGTAAAGAAGATCTACCCTTACCAATGTGGATATCCATCATCCAATCCACTGAGAGACCACGTAGAAAAAAGAGGGAGAGGAAGAGTGAATTCTCTCCATCTGTTCTTGAACCGAGACATCTATCTTTTCCTATGCTTGGATCTTGGAGCTCCTGGCTCTCAGGTCTTCAGATTCTGGGACTTACACCAGGGGCCCTTGGTTCTCAGGCTTTCAGACTTGAACAATCCTCTTTCCTGATTCTCCAGCTTGGGGATGAGAGATGGTGGGACTTCTGGCCTACATTACATAGCATGAGTCAATTCCGATAATAAATCTCTATCTCTGCCTGTGTCTGTCTGTCTCTCTCTAGATACATATACAGTCGTGTGCCATATAACAACGTTTCACTCAGTGCAGGACTACGTAATACAATGATAGTCCCATAACATTCGCATAATTCTATATTTTTACCTTTTCTATGTTTAGATACACACATACTTATCACTGTGTTACAGTAGCTTCCAATATTCAGTACAGTAACAGGCTTTACAGGCTTGTAGCCTAGGAGCTATCAGCTATGTACCGCATAGCCTACACATGTAGTAGGCTATACCTAGGTGTGTGTAAGCATACTCTATGATGTTTGCACAAAGCCAGAATTGCCTAATGACACATTTCTTAGAATATATCCTTATTATTAAATAACACATGAACCAACATGGCCCTGGGGCTATGAATGTGTATTACTGTCTTTCCCATGTCAGAGTAAACTTCTTACTAATAGGAATGGAACGGGGTTTGTTTTTTGTTTGTTCATTTTGTTTTTTTTGTTTTTGTTTTTTGCCATAGCAATAGCTGCATTCCAAGTGCCAATAGGTGTGTTGTTCTATTCTAGTAATAGTATCATATTTGACACACTGGCTGTAATTGGGCTATTGTAGGGTTAATTGTTCCCTATCATCCACAGGATCCACCTGGTTTTTACAGAGGACCCACAGGTGAGTTGAATGGGGGTGTGATGGAGACCAGTCTGCATTACTTGGACCATCAGTCTGATTATCAACCTGCCTCTCTCTGTCTCTCTTTTTCTCTAATCTATCCAGTTTGTTCTGTGTCTTTGGAGAACCGTGATTAATACAGTGGTAACGGACACAGACTTTGTTTCTTCTTGGAATGCTGTGGTCATGTGGCTGTAGAGCCCCATGAGTCAAAGTTCCTCTGACTTTGCTACTCATTATTGTAATTGTATCCACCTTGCCTAAGCTGGTCATGTGGTACTGTCTTGCCTTTTCCTTCTGGAATCCCAGCAGCTCCATTCAGATTAGAAAGTTCCATCCCATGATGCCATGTTCTGAACTCAACTACGGTTTACAGAGGACAAGTAAAAGTGAGATTCTCAAAAATACCAGCACCCCCTCACCAATGCATTTCTTATGTCTTTAGCAAAGGGAATGTCCTCTGGGCTTGAGTGGTAACAAAGCCATATGGCAGGTTTTCTGGTCTCATGGAATATATCCATTTTAATCCTGCTGCTCCCCCAGCCTTCTGACCCCTTCTTCAATACTATATTAAGGCAGTTGGGGCATCTCTACCTCCTTTATCAGATTCCACACTTTTGTCCAAGCTTCAAGGAGCCAACTCAGCCATAGACAGGACTAGCTCCAGGTGCCGTTGCCAGTACCTTCCACTCTGATCCAAAAAAGAAGACTTCGAAGTTAGTAAAGTCTCCACTATGTAACCTTTCTTTCTTTAAGGAGATGGGGTCTTGCTATGTTGGCCAGGCTAGACTTGAACTCCTGGGCTCAAGCGATCCTCCCACCCCAGTCTCCTAAGTAGCTGGCACTATAGGCATGCTATAGGCACCTGGCTTCTTCCACTACCCAATCTTATAATCTTTCCTACCTGTTCCAACACCCAAAAAAGTCCACACCCATAAGCATGTCTGTATTGTTTCCAACATACATCAGTCAGGTCTTGCTAGGTTATGCTCTAGCAGTAAGCAACCCTCAAATTCACATAGCTGACACAGCAAAAGTTTACTTCTTACTCGCTCAAAGCCTATAGTGGATCTAGGAGGCCCACTGGGGTGGTAGTGAATATACACCAGGCTGTTTCCGTCTTTAGGCTCTGTTGTCTCAGAACAAGGCCTCTACAGTCAATGTGGCAGTAGAGCAGTACATAGAGAACTCTCACTGCTGTCCTGTGAATCAGCTTACAAATGACACTTACCGCTTCTGCTCACAGCTGCTTGGTTAGAATCACTTGGCCCTGCCAAATGCAAGAGGCTAGAAACATCTGGGGGAACATATGTGATATTTCGTGAATGCTGTCTATGCCACAAATAAAAGTTAGACTAGAAAAGGACCAATCCTGGATAATGATGGAAGAATGAAGCCACATTGCTGAAACCCCCTCAACCCAACAAAGTAAATAAAAAGGAATTAAAAAGAAAAAAAGTCAAACTTTAAAACACTAAATCTAAATGAAAAATATAATGTAAGAGCCAAAGGATTAGAAATAGAATATGCTACAGGTAAGAGTTTGACGGATAGAATATTTTGCTTTATCTGAGATGGAATTTATTCAGTTATTTCAGTTAACTATAGTCCTAGAAAGTTCATTTTCTGGTAGGATCCCTGAACTTTTTACCCATTTAGGAGACTATTCCCCTTTCTGTCATAACTTCAATTAAGGGAAACAGAACTTTGAGCAAATTTATATGTGAATTATGCCTAAATAATTATATCTATTGTATTGAGAAGCAGTTTTGATTGGGTGAACCATGACACCAAACCTGAATTTTTTACATAAACCTCTTCTATTAGTACCAGATAGGTCATCATGGTTTTCCAGGCCCTAGAAATAGCTGAGGGCCAGTGTTCAATAATATCTTAAAGGATTTTCCTCTTCCCAATGCATAGTTACCTTGGAAAGTAGACATTAGTCTCTTTGGGAAGAGCTAATGTTTCTTGTGGCCTGTATTTACCTCGTCCATCAAATACCTAGGTAGGCAGTAAGAATTGCTCCCTCTTGCTTGAGTTAACATTTTAAATACAGAATCCCTGCTCCATGTAGCCATAATACATTCGTGTGTCTCAGACATTATTTTAGATCTTTTATATATAGTAAATTATTTAATCTACAAAATTACCCACTCCAACAACGAAACTTCATTATTTGAATGATGACATGGTTCATTGAAGAATTAACTTTGGGGCCAACTGGAGACAGTTATATCGGAGGTTGACGGTTATATCCTACACTACATGAAGGATTCAGTGTATGCTGTGAACCAGCTGCTGTTTTGTGGACTTGGTCTCCCGTAACCAGAATACACTGGATCTGGGAAGACGGGACTTTGTTCTCCTGTCTTCTTGCTTTGGCCAAACCAAATAAACCTTTCTCCATCTCCAAGCACCGGTGTCAGAGTATTTGGCTTTAGCTGCACAGTGGGTATGCAAGCCTGAGTTTGTGGTTCTACAACAGTAGCCTCCAGAAGATGAGCAGGCAAGTGGGGAAAGACTTGAAGCAGCTCCCCTCAAGCTTTCCATGCACTCATGTCCTGGGAGGACCACAGGGTGTTCTGCCAAGACTTAGATCACATCAGCTGCAGTTAAGCTTTGCCTATATGGTCTATATGGAGACACGTGTGGGAGGCCAGACTATGCCACACCAAAATATGCCCCTTTGGCCAAAGGATCATTTTGAGAAATAGCAGACACAGGAAAAGTTCTAAAAACAGAGTAGAAGTTACCCCTTTGTAAGGGAAATTTACATCTGTAGAAGAAATCTCCACTTTGTGCCAGGAAGAGAAGGATAACTCTAAATCACAAAAGACTCCTATCAATGGAGAAGACACCTTAAATCTGCATAACAAATTTTACTCTAGTTTTCCACACTTTTCTTGGTCACCTTCTTAACTGGCCTTTCCACATGCTTCTTTCTTTGTTTTTAGCTGGAAATGGTTTTTAAGTCTGAATTTCCAGTCCCTTTTGAAGACTTATTTCCCTGGGTATCTCCAGGTGTGTGCGTGTTTATATATAAACACACACTTACACATACACACACAAATAAACTTCGATTTCTTTTTCTTCTACTAGTCTGTTTTTTGTTACAAGGGCCCCAGCTAAGAAGTCAGACACGTATAGGAAAGATTATTTTTTCCTCCCCTATATATGCAAGTACACCAGGGTGTCCTGGCAGAGCCAATCCCTAACAGACCCAAGAATTGTCGGAGGTTTTAGTGCCCAAGCGAGAAATACCTCCATCAGCTGAACCAATTATAGTTCCATGAATTGAAGGTTGCAGATGCTATGTAGCCACCACAAGCTTCCTGATGCCACAGGTGAAAGGCCAATAAATAAATAAATAAATAATGCTATCTAGGATTTAATTAGGTAATCAGTGACAAAAATATATAAATAACAGTAGCCTTGTATAGCAGGCAATAATCAGTAATAAAATTTAGTGAGAAAAAGATCACTTTCACAGTAACAACCAAAAATACAAATTCTTGAAAGTGGAAAATAAAGAAATAATGTCCTGTGTGGAGAGAGAAAGAGTAAATGTTACTGAAGAACCTAATAAAATGTCTGAATAACTGGAAGGATATAATATGATTGTTTACAGAAAGAGTTCATATTTTCAATTGTAACTTTCACTCCAAATTATTCAATAAGAGAATTTGATAAGACAATTTTAATTTCTATTTAGAAAAATAAATGAGCAGGAATGACAATTTAAAAAGTTTGGAAAAGCAGGGGATATGCCGTTTGCACAGGAATGTGCAGGGGTGAGGGGACCACCGCACACTGTACACCTCCCTGCTGGAGGGTCCGAAGGGAGGAAGTAAAAATGGGCTAAGTCAACATAATAATGGGCTCAAATGGAGAATTGTTCTTGCTGGTTTCCTGAATTGCAAAAATGTTTTTGAAATTCTTCTCAAAGTTGTTCTCTACTTGAAGTCCCAGTCTGATGAATTTATTTTCCTGAAAAAGCAAAGACACAAACAATTATAGCCATTGTTCAATGAGCTTAGACTCCCAATATTTCACATAATCTGGAGCTTCATTTTAGGCTATCCCAAACATTAAGTGGGAATTCATCCAGTTAAGACGAGCTTACGTTCTCTGAAAATTTGATTATTTCTGTTTATCGGGAAGACAGAGAAGCAAAAATAGTACTCTATTGCAATATAATTCCTACTCAGAAACTTATTGATTGAGTTAATTTTTAAAAATTCTAGTTAAGTTATTTTTTAATGTAGCACTTTTTTTGGTAACAATATAACCACACAGAAATATGTAGGGAAAATTAATGGTCCCCTCCTTTTTCCTCTAGTCTCACCCCTTGAGGTAATCTTTGTCAACTTTTTGCTAGAGCACTTGGAAATTCAGATGTAAAGAAATCCAAGATTTTGAAATTTGAGAAATTTCATTTGGTGTCTTCATTAGAGAAGAGAAATATTACTTTAAAATGCACTTCTATTTTCTGTGGAAATGAGTAAGCCTGCAGCCTACTGCTCTCCGGGGGCAAAAATCAAATTTCTGCGAGTGAATACACTCTGAAGTCCTAGGGTCATGTTTGCAATGACACTGTGAAAATACGTAATTTAAAATCTAAGCTGTTGGAACTTTAAAATATTTCGAGCCTTCAGAGAATGTGATTATGGGACCTGAGTCACATACACAGGCAGCTGGAACCTTTGTTTCTCCGGTCACAGAGGGCTTCTTATCTACATTGTTTCATAAAATGTTGCAAATGACTAAAGAACACCAGGGAAGATTCCTTCCCTATTCACTAGCGATCTTCATTACAGGTTAACTTCCCTCATACTTTTCTCACACAAAGTTTTCATGACTATCATATTGCCTAAGATGGAAAGTTAAACATATTTTTAGAATGGAAAGGAAATGAAAACAAACTGCATGGAAAAGAAAACAAATTGTAACTAATTAAATTGGTGTAATTCCTAAATCAGCCTTGTATAGAAAATGTTATAATCCTACCAAATTTCTTTGTTTATGTTCTATATAGGGAAGACCTTAACCTTTGACTTTGGAGTACTGACTCTATTTCCTTGGAGTCCGTGTTTACCGGATGGCTATTCCCAGCTTTGGGCTTCAATAAACTCTATACTTAATTATATTTTCTGAATGTTGTTATTTAAGCCCGACAACACCTTTTGGTTTGTTGTCATTTTTCTCACGTGCGCCACAAGGTTTTTAGGGTACTTCCAATATTTGTACTTGTGTGGGATGCCATGTCAGGAGGGCGATTGTAACATTTACCTGATACAAGAAGATGAAAGGTAAAGTGACTTTAAAGTGACTTAACTGAAAGACTATGGGAAGTAGGAAAAGACATTTACCCTGTAAGATGCCTTGTGGTTCTGAAAGATGAGGCGCATGTCCCCCACAAACTCCTTCACTTGGAGGTACATCTTCTCAGTCAGCATTTTCTTGACTTTGTCTAACCACATGGGCCTTTGTGGGCCCTGAGACCCCTCTCTACTCTGTTGAGAAAGGGCCAAATAAGGCTGTCAGCCTGGTTTCAAGTCTGCCTTCTGCAGACTCACCTCACTAGGGACCGAAGGTTGGTACCCTCTGTTCTTATGGTGAAATCCTAACTCCCAATGTGATGGTATTAGGAGGTCAGGGTTTGGGGAGGTAATTAGGCACTGAGGGTGAAGCCCTCATGAATAGGATTAGGGCCCTTATAAAAGAGACTCCAGAGAGCTCTCTCCCTTTCAGCCATGTGGGAACACAGCGAGCAGGCAGCCACCTGTGATAGGGACAAGTGCCCACTCCAGGACCTGCCCATGCTGACACCCTGGTGTCTTAGATGGCCAGCCCCCAGAACTGCGAGAAATAAATTTCTGCTCTTTAATCCACCCAGTCTATGGTAATTTGTTGTAGTAGCCCAACCTAAAAACCCATCAACAAGGCAAATATAATGGCCAGTTGGACCATGGGATTCAGATCACAGATTTCACAAATGCCAGTTTCACAGTTTTTTGTCTGTTTGTGTGTTTTGCCGTTACTTACATAATACGGTTTTGAGGCAAAAAAGAGGCTTTTTGGATCGCAATAGACTTTCAAGAGGAGAAACTCACATTTCTGCAAAAGATGGAGGAGACTTTTAAGTTAAATGCAGCTTGGGGAGAAAGAGCTCATACACATGCCCGGAGAGAACATGGGACTCCCAAACCTGGGGACTCTTTGAAACAAACATGGAATAAGGATTTTCTTTGGATTGGGATTTTCTCTGGAATACAAATTTTACTGTTAGGTCATGGACCAAAGCACACCATGGGCCAGCAGTCTGCCTTCGGGCTGCATTCCTCAAGCCCTCTGTGAGATCGTGCCTCTCTCACGGGATCAGAAATGACGAGGCTTCAGGTTCATATTTCAACTCACCAATTGTACCGCGGGCAGCATCTGCATTATCAGAACCTCAGATTCCTGACGACATGGTTGGCTTTCTGGGCACCTTTCCTGGATAACCTTTATCTTGCAGAAGATGCAACTCCATGGGTCCCTGAGAGGTTGGGCGTAAAGTGAGCATGGAGAGGTTCTATGAATCAGCCACCGTTCCTATGATTACTGAAGTCCACTTTTTCGAAATGACTGGTGGTTTCCACCTTGTATCCAACTTCTCCCCTGGAGGCCTCTGTACTAGAGCACTATTTTGCTCAACAGCCAAAGGCATGTCCTCCCCTCAGTAGTGGTGGCAGGAATGACAGTCTGTTGAGTAATGTGCCCCAGTAAATGATGGACTCTCATTCACCTCAAAACTTGGGGGCCCCATCTGGACTACCAGGAGCTTAACAATGAGCCCTGCTTGCCAGAATCAAGTTCTGGAAATTAATACCTTAAGCACTGACATCTTGGGCCTCAATGAGTCAATGAGACCATAGTAAAAATCAGGAGACCAGCTCTTGCCCCTCAACTTTGCTGAGTAAGAACAGAGCACAAGCTATAGGCATCCTCTCCTCTGGCACTGCCATGTCTATACCGAGATTCTGTGCTGCAAAAACTTGACAAGTAAATCTACTGACAGGGTGTCAGGTATCTTCCATTTGCCCCAAAATTCATTTCCAACATTCTCTACCAGGTTCTCTGTGCTGGGAGGCTCTCAATAATCAAGTGAACACAATGCCCATCCTAGTGATGTCAGCTTCTCCTTGGCCACTCAGTGCTAGTTCAAGGAGCCCTTGCAAAGTGCTCATGGTACAGACATGAAAGCTATACATGGGCTCAACTAAAAAGCTGACTGATGTTCTGCCTCTGCAGATTTCCCAGCTGGCCAAAAGCAGAGGTTTACCCTGATCCCATGAGATAACACCCTGGGAGCAGGTGGATCACATTAGCCTCCTCCATTATGGAAGGGCAATGCTCTGTTCTCAAGGGGACAGACACATTCCCGATAGAGATCATCCTCCTGGCCACAGCAATTCTGCCCACAACACCACCCACAGACCCTTCCAATCTCCACGGTATCCCGCACATCGTCACCTCTACCCAAACACACGTTTTACAGCAAAGGAAGTGCAGCAGGCACTCCCACCCCCAGAATTCACATTCACACTCTTATCACATGCCCTGTGAACCAGAGTCAGTTGGCTTGATAGACTGCTGGGTTCGTCTTCTGAAGGCTCATTTTATCACCAGCTTTATCAACTTTGTGATGATCCCACAGCAGGGGCATAGGCTTTAAACCAGCACCCAGTGTACGATGGCCTCACCCCATCAGAGTGCAGGGGCTGGGAACCACATAGGGGAGGTGGGGGTGACACCTCTTCCTATTATACCTTGAAGGAAGGGCCGGGGGCTGGGTGTGTGTCTTACCTCTCAGCTTCCACCAGTGGGATGTGGCAGTTCTCATGAAAGGATCTTGGACAGGTGTCACAGCAGAACAACTTTCCCCCTCTTTTGCACACCCCACATATATTTGAGTTTTCTGGCTAGAAGGGGAGATAATGTAGACATCACTGGGATCAGTGAGACTCTGGGACTCTGGGACTCTGGAACATGTGGCCTTTGCATCTATCAAGGTGACACTTAAACATTTCTCTCCTCAACATATTAAAGAACAACGTTGAGTGGGGATTTCAGAAGAAGGCATTCTGGTCTGCAGCAAAGTTCAGGAGATAGTGGCTGTGTGTTAGACTAGAAAAGTTTTCTTTACGAAAATAGAGACTGACAAAGAGTGACTATCAGCAACAAAAAGGGTGAATTAAAGATAATCTAAGAAATTTATTATTTGACTGACAAAACCTGGCCCAGGAATATAGTGTCTTTTCTAGTTGTCTACATTGCATTATGTAAATTAACTCACCAAAGAGTGATTTACTGAGAATTTAATATGACGGAATAAATTCTGAGCTATCACTGAATCCTGTATTCCTGCCATTAGCTCCCCATGAGTTGAAGAAAGAGCCTGGGGAGGAGTTTCCGGATTGTGGGTTCTATGCCTGGAGAGCTCTGGAACTGTGGCAGTGTTTCTGGGGTGAAAGTATCATGGGTGAGATGACCAGGTGGGTGCCAGGGAACACAGAGATCTTCAGTTCTGGGAGCCTAGGGGGAAGATCCCCCTGCCTTAGCTAACCTGCCTTAGCTAACCTGACATGTAATATGTGGAGGTGCCATATATAATGGCCAAGGAGTGTGGTAACATCAACCACCCGGGGACGAAGATGGAAGCTCTATTCTCATTTTGTGGGCCCATAAAAGAGCTGGTAACCTGGTTCTATATAAGAAAGATGGAGGAGCCTGGAAAATTGACTGATACTGGTTTTCTTACCAGTCTCTACATGTATGACTTTTAGCCAGATTTAATTTCATATAGTGAAATTAAAATTCAGCAGTATTTGCATGTAAGTATTGTGGAGTTCCTCACAGGTGTAAAAAACAATAGAATTTGCAGGCCCAAATAAGAATTGGTCAAGGAAGGACCCCACAGGTGGGCAAGTGAAGTCACATCCTCCCTCCTTTTTGGTGGTAATCTGTAGCTATAACACGTGGATCTTTACACACTACACTTTCTACGTATTAGGGCCATTTGTCTTGCTGAGGAAATGTCCAGGAGGACAGGCACTGGCTCCCGCACAGAAAGAGAGCAGTCTGAGGGGAGCTGTGTGGTAGGGAAACATTTTGTTTACTGGGTAGCAGCACTGCACCTAGATGAACTATTCTGTCTACACCATGGGCTGGTAGGAGGCACTCGCATCCTCCTGTGACAATCCAAATACCAAGTGATGCATGAACATGGAGACTGGCCCACCCGGGGATGGGTGGCTGGGACTCTGGTGGGTGGTGAGGCAGCAGGGAGGTGACAGGGAGCACCATAAGCTCCCATTCCTTCCAGAAACACTCCGCACTGAGTCGGGGGCCTGGGGTGGGGCCCAGTCAGCTGTGGACTACCAAGCCCTCCAGGTCTTTCTGACGGACCCTATAGATTGAATAGTACCAGTCTACAGTGACTGACAACTTGGACTGTGCTTAAAAACCACCAAGGAAGCTTTGAAAATACTAATTCTCAGATGGCAACTCAGACCAATAAGGTAAGAATCTTTGGGGTGGGATTCTCAGGTGAACACAATGTACAGTCAAGAAATCCTTTCTAAAGGGATTTCTCCTGAGCAAGGCCTGGGAAGTCATAACTAGAGATGATATCAGCCTAGAAGTTTGTCACAAGAAAGATTATGAGAAGAGGTAAGGACATCCTTGCTGGAAGAGTTGCCTTTTCCTCTTCGCAGAGAGCTTGGCTGTAGGCTGTGAGAAGTAGCCCTCAATCAGACCCCAGAGATGAGAGCTGTTTGACTACTGAAGGGTTCCAGCTCATAGATCCTCCTCATGCAGAGGAACAAAAGCAGTGTGAATGGATCCAGATCTTGCTAGGGAGGTGCATTTACTAGTAAACAGGAGGGTATGGCAACCCCTTTTCTATCTTCTCCCAGTTGGTGTCCTGTATTAGGTAAATGGCGCCACCTACTTATAGCAAGAGGTGCCCCCTGCAGTTGTGCCAAAAGCTGCCTCTGCCTAAAATGTCCATCTTATGGCAATGAAAGGGACCAAAGTATGATTTTGTCTAGAGAGGGGAGTCATCTTTGATTTTTGGCAAGTGGAGAAAGAAAGGGGTCCATGGGATCATAAGGTTTGCATATTATCAAGCACTAGCCAAGCAGCTGGAGTAAAAATGACTCGTGGTTTCCTTAGTGGTGATGGTTTCAGTCCTAACCAGTTCAGCACCCTGATGGCTCCCTCGAGACTGGCCACAGGGGCTTCATAAAGGATCCATGTGCCCTTTGTGCCTTTCTTTGTAGAACTAATGACAGGGCCCACATCTTGAATTCACCATCGTGGCCTGGCCTATTTCTTCTGCCTGATGCTTAAGATTGTCTTGAGGTCTGCCTGAGCCTTAGAGTGGATCTTTGGGACTATCCTTCCCATCCCCACCACCTCCTTGAAAACATTGTTATCCTCTCACATTTTCTCCTGTCCCTGGTTAGCAGGCCAGCCCTGCCCATTACCACTTCACTGCCCATCTCTAGAGACCCTAGTGGTCTAGAGCTTGGCCTCTCATACTCACTTTCCAGGGGAAATGAGGAAATGGGAAGGTTTCCATGGAAACAAATGGAAAGGATGCTTTCCGCTGAGACACTCACCCAGATCCATCCTCTTGGCTTAGGCGATGCACCTGCTATGCTTTGCTCATCACACACAGCGACATGCTCCAACTGAGAGTGAGCATGCTTCAGGGAAAAGCAGAAATGACACAGATCATGCACCTGGGGAAAGGCCTAGACTATTCTGGGGTCACAGTTGGGAATTGATACTTACATAAGGGTCATCTAAGGTATTGTTGTGAGACTTCAGTATCCTCTGTGGAAATGAGAGAAAGATTGAATGACAATACTGAATGTGATTTTTCATTAATCACACCTTTGAGTAGACTTATTTATTTTTAAGGGATTCCTGCCACATCCCCCTTTTTGTTTCATATCTGCTTTTGTGGGCCAATACATCCAACTAGAGAATTAAAAAGCAATAAATTATGTGTCAGTGACAGCATGGCCCAAAGCAAGTTCCATTCCCTGGCTCTCAGACCTAAGGTGGGCCTTTGTGAATCCAGGTAGACAGACTGAGCTAGAGAAACTCTATTGGTCCTCTACTTCGAGGGGCCCTCAGTCATTTTTCTGTAAATTAGAAAGCATCATCCCACCCAGAGAAGCTGCAAAGGGAATGAGTCTGAGAACTCATCTCTTTGCAGAGTCATTGCACTAGACAACAGATGCAGTAAGGATCTGGTGGCAGCCAATCCCAGGTTTCTGCAGCTGATGCCATCCTGTGCTCTCAGGTGCATGGAGTCAGATTGGCACAGGACTCAGCTTTGTAGCAGTAGCCTTCACATCACCCCGACTGGGCTGGGGAGGGTGCGGCTTAAGTGGAGGCTCCTCTGAGCCATACCCTGTAACTGGAAACCAAGCTCCTCCCCCCTACCCCCCAGTACAGTGGGATCTGAGTGGAGGAGTTGACTGGGACACTACAAGCTCCAACCTGGGAAACTTTGGGTGACAGCTTCAGTGGGACCTGGGCAGGCAGGGAGAACTCCACAGTCCCTGGAACACTGGAACTGACCCCCACCCACTTGACTTGGCATCTGTAGTCCCCAAGCCAGTGGAATGGCCTGCTGCCTGCTCAGCCCTGCCTCCACCCTCCAGGTCAGAAAAACTCACTGACCCATGGCCCTACTTCTGGCTCTGAGGCCCTACACAGAAGCTCTGCTTCTGGCTCCTCCCCAGTTCCAGCTCTGAGGCTCTCAAGCTGGAACCTGAGACTCTGCCCATGTGCCTCCAGAACTCCTGTCAGGCCCAGGACACTGCCCCTGAGATACTAGGACTGCACCTGGACCCCAAGACCCCACCCCTGAGTCTCCATCATTGCTGCAGGGCTGGTGGTACTACTCTAAGGTCCAATGTCCTGCCAGAGATCCCCCAGCCACAAGTCACCATTGTACCAGGATCTGGTTTGAACAAATGTCCACAGACCAGGAGCCCATGACCACTGCCTAGATAGCCTCACCCAGCTGCCACTGTCACCTCTGTGGGGAGACCCCAGGCAGAGCAATCCTCACAATGTAAGCCTCAGTGGAGAGGGTCTCACCCAGCTCCTAACTGAAACTTCCTACAACTCTCTGGGAAAAAACCCAACACCCACTACAAAGACCAGTCCAGGCTTGAACAGTGATAATCACAGGTGAACAGGACAAATCAGAACAGCTTAATTACAGGCTTTAATGCACATGCCCCTCCCCTGCTGTATCAACATTCCAGAGTAGGAAAAAAGTACCATCTAGGGACCTCCCCTTGTTCTAATTAAGCAGAAGAGCTCACAGCAAAAAACAGATACCCTGCAAACCTATTAGTCTGAGTCAGGAAGAGAGGTTTCAAATAAGCAGAAACCATCAAAAGAGCCCTGGCAACATAAAAAAAAAAAAAAAAAAAAGTTTGACACCCTCAAGGGATCACAATGGAGCTACGGTAGTAAAATCCAACCACAAAGAAATTGCTGAAATGACAGAAATAAAATTAAGAATATGGATGGAAAATAGGATGAACAGAATTAAAGAGAAAGTTGAAAACCAACAAAAAGAAGCCAAAAAATATTTTAAAAAGCCAATGAAAAAGTTGCTAAAGAGCTAGACAACCTAAGACAGGATATAACAGAACATAAGGAAATGAAAGAGTCATTTAGGGAATTTCAAAACACAGAAGAAAGATTCAGCAACAGACTAAACCAAGGAAAATAAAGAATCTCAGAGCTTGAAGAAAAGGTTTTCAAGCTAATCCAGTCATTTAAAGAGCAAAGAAGAGAATAAAAAAGGCTGGAGCAATGACTCAGAGAGATATGGGACTATGTGAAGGGAACTAACATAAGAATTATAGGTATCCCTGAGGGAGGAGAAGAAAGAGCTAAAATCATGGAAAATCTATTTGAGGGAATTATTGAGGAAAAAACTTCCCTGGTGTTGTTGCCAGAGATCCAGACATCCGGATACAAGATGGTCTTTAAACACCAGGAGGATTCATAGCAAGTGGGACATCTCTGACACATAGTAATCAATCCAGCCAAAGTTGAAGTGAAGGAGAAAATTCTACAAGCAGCAAGACAAAACCAACAAATAACTGACAAAGGAAAACTCATCAGGTGAACTACAAACTTCTCAGCAGAAACCTGACAAGCAAGAAGGTACTGGGGCCTTATCTTCAATCTTCTTAAACAGAACAATTGCCAGCCTAAAGTTTTGTGTTCTGCAAAACTAAGCTTCACAGTTGATGGAGAAATTAAGTCTTTTCCAGACAAGGAAAGACTGAGGGCATTTGTCATGACCAGACCTGCCCTACAGGAAATACTCAGAATTACACTCTACACAAGTCAGAACAATAGATATCCACCAGTGTAAAATCACGAAAAAAAGCTTAAGCTCACAATTCTTTTTTTTTTTTTTTTTTTTTTTTGAGACAGAGTTTTGCTCTGTCGCCCCAGATAGTGTGGAGTGGCTTCATCATAGCTCGTCGTAACCTCAAACTCCTAGGCTTAAGCAATCCTCCTGCCTCAGCCTCCCACATAGCTGGGACTACAAGCATGTGCCACTGCACTTAGCTAATTTTTTTTTCTGTTTGTAGAAGAGACAGGTCTCACTCTTGCTCAGGCTGGTCTCAAACTCCTGAGCTCAAACAATCCTTCCACTTTGGCCTCCCAGAGTGCTAGGATTACAGGCATGAGCCACTGTACCTGGCAACAATTCTTATAAAACAATAGCATAAGAGGGAAAACAAAGCAATAAGGTACTATCCAACATGATGAACAGAACAGCATCCCACATGTCAATTCTGTCTCTCAAGGTAAACAGTTTAAATGCACCACTCAAAAGACAAAGGCTGGCTGAAGGGATGAAAAAACACAGCCCAATTTTCTGCTGTCTCCAGGAAACACATTGAAACCACAAGGATACACACAGGCTCAATGTGAAAGGATGGAAAAAATATTTCACGTAAAAGGAAACCAAAAGAGAGCAGGTGTAGCCATTCTCATATCAGATAAAATTGATGTTAAATCAACAATGGTAAAGAAAGACAAAGGTGATCATTACATGATGGTAAAGGAGGGAATTCAACAAGAAGACATAACAATCCTAAATATATACACACCTAACACAGGAGCTCCCAGATACGTAAAAGAAATTCTACTAGAGCTAAGCAGGGAAATAAATAGTAGTGTCGTGATCATAGGGTACTTCAACACTCCACTGTCATAGCTGGACAAATCACTGAAGCAGAAAACAAAAAAAGGAAAAATTTACTTAAATGGGACCCTATAACAAATGGATATAACAGACATTTACAGAACATTTTACCCCAAAACTACTGAATACGTATTCTTCTCATCAGCACATGGGACATTCTCCAAGACTGATCATATTTTAGGCCACAAAACATGTCTCAACAAGTTTTAAAAAATAAAAATCATAACATGTATCTTCTCAGATCATAGTGGAATAAAACTAGAAATCAATTCCAAGAGAAACACTCAAATATATACAAAGTCATGGAAATTTAAAAACCTGCTGCTGAGCGATTTTTGGGTCAAGAATGAAATTAAGATGGAAATCTTCTCAGAAAAAGACACTAGGAACAACAACAAAAAAAGAAATTAAGATGAAATCAAAAGATTACTGAAACTGGATGACAAAGGGGACAGAAGCTATCAAAATCTATGGGATTGAACAAAGGCATTCCTAAGGGGAAAATTCATAGCCTTAAATGCCCACATCAAAAAGACAGAAAGATTACAAATTAACAACATAATATCACACTTAAAGGAATTAGGGAGAAAAGAGCAAACCAAACTCAAAGCCAGCAGAAGAAAACAAATAACAAAGGTGAGAGCAGAACTAAATGAAATGGAAAACAAAGAAAAAAAATACAAAGGCTCAACAAAACAAAAAGTTGGTTCTTTGAAAACATAAAAATAATTGATAGACCTCTTGCTAGAATAACCAGGAATAGAAGAGAAAGGAGCCAAACAAGTTCAATCAGAAATGAAAAGGAGATATTACGACTGATACTACAGAAGTAGAAAACCTCATCTATGAATATTATGAAAATCTCTACACACATAAACTAGAAAATGTAGAGGAAATGGACAAATTCCTGGAAACACACAACCTCCCAAGGCTAAATCAAGAATAAATAGAACTCTTAAGCAGACAAATAATGAAGAAAAAAAAAATCCCTGAACCAGATGGATTCACAGCTGAATTCCATCAGAACTACAAAGAAGAACTGGTACCCGTACTACAGAAATTATTCCATAACATCAAGAAGGAGGGATCCTCCCAAACTCATCCTATGAAGCCAGTATCACCTTGATACCAAAGCCAGGAAAGAACACAACAAAAAAAGAAAACTACAGACCAATATTCTTTATGAACATAGATGTAAAAATCCTGAGTAAAATACTAGCAAACCAAATTCAAGAGCACACACAAACAACAATCCACCATGACCAATTGGTCTTCATGCCAGGGATGCAAGGATGGTTCAACATATGTAAATCAATAACTGTGATTCAACATATAAAGAAAAGCAAAAACAAAGACTATATGATGATCTCAATAGATACAGAAAAAGCATTCGTTAAAATTCAGCAGCCACTCATAATAAAAACTGTCAACAAACTAGGCGTAGAAGGAACATAACTCAGAATTATAAAAGCCATATATGACAAACCCACAGCCAATATCATAGTGAATGAGGAAAAGTTGAAAGCACTTTTCCTAATAACTGGAACAAGACAAGGGTGCCGACTATCACCACATCTATTCAACGTGGTGCTGGAAGTCCTAGCCAGAGCAATTAGGCACGAGAAAGAAATAAGGGGTATCAAAATTGGGAAAGAGGAGGTCTGACTATTGCTTTTTGCTGATGATATGACATTCTCTAGAAAACCCTAAAGATTCCACCAAGAGACTTCTGGAATTGATAAACAAATTCAGCAAATTCTCAGGTTACAAAATCAATGGACACAAATCAGCAGCTTTTCTATATACCAATAACAGTAAAGCTGAGAATCAAATCAAAGCCTCAATACCATTCACAATAGCTACAAAACAAATAAAATTCCTAGGAATATACTTAACCAAGGAGATGAAAGATATCTACAAGGAGAACTACAAAACACTGAGGAAAGGAATTGCAGATGACATAAACAAATGGAAAAACATACCATACTCATTAATCAGTTGAATCAATGTTGTTAAAATGTCCAAATTACCCAAAGTAATTTATAGATTCAATGCAATCCCCATCAAAATACCAATGTCATATTTCACAGATCTATAAAAATAATTTTACATCTTGTTTAGAAGCAGAAAAGAGTCCAAATAGCCAAAGAAATCTTAAGCAAAAAGAACAAATCTAGAGGCATCATGACACCAGACTTCAAACTATACTACAAGGCTATAGTAACCAAAACAGTATGGTATTTGTTACAAAAATAGACATAGACCAATGGAACAAAATAGAGAACCGAGATATAAAACCACCTACCTACAGCCAACTGGTCTTTGACAAAGCAGACAACATACACTGGGGAAAAGAAGCCCTATTCAATAAATAGTGCTGAGGAAATTGAATAGCCACACACAGAAGAATGGAACAGGATTCCCATCTCTCACCACTCTCAGAAATTAGTTCAAGATGGATAAAAGACTTAAATATAAGGCATGAATCCATAAGAATTCTAGAAAACAATGTACAGAAAACTCTTCCACGTATCAGCCTAGGCAAAGAATTTATGACTAAGACCTCAATGACAATTATAGCAACAACAAAAATAAATAAATTGATTAAATTAAAATCTTCTGTACAGGTAAGGAAATAATCAACAAAGCAAATACGCGACCTACAGAACATGAGAAAATATTCACAAACTATACATCCGATAAAGGGCTAATATCTAGAATCTACAAAGAACTCAAACAAATCAGCAAGGAAAAACCAACAACCCCATTAAAAAGTGGGCAAAAGACATGAACAGAAGCTTATCAAAGGAAGGTAGATGAATGTCCTACAAACATATGAAAAATGTCACTAATCATCAGGGAAATGCAAATTAAAACCACAGTGAGATATCACCTTACTCCTGTTAGAATGGCTTTTATTAAGCCCAAAAAGAACAGATGCTGGCATGGATGCAGAGAGAAAGGAACGCTTACACACTGTTGGTGGACTACAAATTAGTACAACCTCTATGGAAAACAGTGTTTCTCAAAGAACTAAAAGCAGACTTACCATTTGACCCAGCAATCCCACTACTGGGTGTCTACCCAAAGGAATAGAAGTCATGTTATCAAAAAGACAATGAATCAAGACTTACCAAGAAGTAATATTATCAAAAAGACAACGAATGTTTATTGCGGCACAATTCACAATAGCAAAGATCTGGAATCAATTTAAGGGCCCATCAGTTCATGAGTGGATTAACAAAATGTGATATGTTTATATCATGGAGTACTATTCAGCCATGAAAAAGGATGAATTAATGGCTTTTGCAGCAATTTGGAAGGAATTGGAGACCACTATCCTAAGTATCTCAAGAATGGAAAAACAAACACCACATATACTCTCTAATAAATTGGAACTAACAGATAGGCACATTATGTACACAGAAGGATGTAAAAATCATTGGAAATCAAGCAGGGGGAATGTGGGAGAGGGAGAAGGGCAAAAACCTACCTAACAGGTACAATGAACACTATTTGGGTGATGGGCACATTTATAGCTCTGACTCAAGCCTTACAATAGCACTCCATGTAACAAAAGCATTTTTACCCCCTTAATATTTTGAAACAAAACAAAACAATATGACAGATGAGACATCAGCAGAAAGTCACATGATAATCACCTTTTTTCTTGTTCTTGGTGTGTTTGGTAGATGTCCATTCTGAAGGAGAAAAGAGACCAATGATATGATGGGTTCTTGTTTTAATTTTGTGGACTTGGTATTTCTGACTGCCTTCCAGATATTTCAACCTGGATGTCCCACTGTCAACTCAAATTCAAAGTGTCTTCATGGAAATTATTTTCCATGATTACCCAGTGATTAAAGGAATTTTTAGACTCCTTCCTCTGGCCTCATGATGTCTACAATCAGTGGAGTGAAAGTATCATGCCTCATTACCTACAACTTATTGACACTTTGTGGAGCAGACTTTTATGTCATGCTTTTTCATGTATGTAGAATGCCCTGTTCTACAATTTTCCTTATCCGAAATGTTCTACTTTTAAGTCCCAGCTCAGCGCAAAGTGTTTCAAGAAACTGCCCACAATGCCAGAAATGACCTTCCTTCCTGGTGCATCTCTTCCTGTGGATGTCTCTCTTTAGAGCATTCATACTGCACAGCCCTATGGTTATTAAAGCACAACCCACTTCCTGGGTAGGGGCTCACACCTTGTACTCCCTCATGGCTTTAGATGTAGCTCATAAATATTTACAAAGACCTTTTCTTTATTGTTAGAGTGACACAGGGAAGGGCTATCTGAGATGTGCAACTGAAAGATCACTCTATCGGAGTCAAAAGACACAGGTTCATCTTCAGTAGAGTGCCTGTCTCTGCTTTTTCCACATCAGGGGATTGATAGGAGGAGCGCACCGGTTAGTTTACAATGCAATTTATTTGTGTTCTCTTTCAAGAATAAATTTGAGGTGGTTTATGAAAAGAAACATTGCCAAAATATTCTGCCACAAAAGAAAAAAAATAGTGATCTAGCACCTCTTGTATTATCCTGGACAGAGCTAGAGCCCATTCTACTAAGTGAAGTATCACGAGAATGGAAAAACAAGCACCACATGTACTTACCATCATATTGGTATTAACTGATCAACACCTGTGTACACATATAGTAGTAATATACATCAGGTGTCAGGCAGGTGGGAGGAGGAAAGAGGGGATGGGTATATTCACTCCTAATGGGTGTGGTACACACTGTCTAGGGGATGGACATGCTTGAAGCTCTGACTCGGGGATGGCGGCAGCAAAGGCAATATATGTAACCTAAACATTTGCACCCCCGTAATATGCTGAAATAAAAAAATAAAAGAAAAAAAACCAAGAGCAAGCTTCCAAGAGTCCTCTCTGGGTGAGGTCACACAGCACTCACTGCTTAAAGGTCAGAGAATTACACAGAGAAATCTAGGAACTGTTTATCCTGATGTATTATTTTCATATATATAATTCTACCATGTTACTTTTAAAATCAGCCCCCAAAGTTTAAGGCTCCTCCCCCTCCAATTTAAGTTACTTTCACGTGACCAAATTGCAGTTTTTTTCATGGCAGAGTCAAGGCCACAATTTGCTGTCCTACCTTCAAAAGGAGAAGAGTTAATGCGCTTAAAGGAGTAAGCTGTAGTGTAAGCCACCCATGGTCACACCTGGGGGAACGTTATTAATAGTAACAGCATATGCATTGGGCCCTGGGCAAGGGGAGTCATGATGGTTTTCTGGACACTGAGAAATTCTGCTAAAGCTGATGTGACAGCCAAATCTTTGATTTAAGCCATTTATGACTAGAATACCTCTATCAGGTGTTTCAGGGTATGTCCACCGCAGCGTATACTTAGCTTCCAGTTCTTGGATGGTGCGTGGCCTCCTTCAATTTCAAATTCCCTGAGAGTGAACCACTTTCCAGTCTCACTCTTTATACACTTCTCTGCGGTTCCTGTAAGACCAAGACAAGCTGAGCTCACAACTGTGAAAACACCTAAACTTCGCCTCCCCCCACACTGGATCTGGAGCCACCCACTTTGGGTTCAGGATCAGTAGCAGGAGAGTCTGAACTGTCCTCTCTGACATCAGGGCCCCCCACTCAGGCTGAAAGGTGGGGGAAGAAGGGAACTCCCTGTCATGTGTGTGTATTTCTCTGACCTTCAAGCAGTGAGTGCTGTGTGACCCCACCCAGAGAGGGCTCTTGGAAGCTCTCTCTTGGTTTTCTCTGGATTTTGCCCCACGTGCCCTTTCCCTTTGCTGACTTTGCTTTGCATCCTTTCGGTCTTACAAACCTGAGCTGTGAGTGTGACTTTGTACCAAGTCCTAGCAGAGCTCCTAGGAAATCAGACCTGGGGCTGGTCTTGGGGCCCCCAAAGCAGATATCTACTGCTCAACAGTGTGCTATTTGTGTGGGTAGTTTCCAGTTGAAAATCCTAGAAGACCAGGGAACTCACCATGTTTCAATTTCTCCTTGTACAGAGTTCCCTTTATCTCACCACAGGTCACAGGAAGTTCAGGAAGTTGAAAATTCATATTTTTATCTCTGGGAATTCTTGGAACTGCAAGGAAGTGATTTTTTCATTCCATCTTCCTCTACAACTGGGCAGCATCTCTCCCACCGTCTTCAGATCCTTCTTTTATAATTTAAAATGATTGCAGGGATATTCCCCAGAAATTAGTTACACTTCAAGGTCTTTCTTTTATGGCAGATCAGATACCCGTAGATAATGTCATCCTCTGTTCCACCCTCCAAAATCCCACCCAACAGCCTGGGGCGGCAGGATCTGAGCTCTCAAGCTTGGTGGCCACATCCAGTGCTCCCATAGTGACTTTCCCCCTGGTGATCTGAAGGGACATTTCAAGTCCTATTATTGCTTTGAAGTTATGGAGATGGAGAAAAACCTGTCAGATTTTAGTCTTGTCTCCCTATTTGTGGCATCGCCTTGGGGAACAGAGAGCAGGACGGCAGCAGGGCAGCGAATGGGGCACCAGACAGGCTGGTGTCTGTCTCCCCCTTTGCCGTCTGCTTTGCTTCACTCTCCCTCACCTGAGCTTTCTCTGTGGCCGAAAGGGAAGCTCAGGGTGGGGGTTCTAGAAAAAACTGCTCACTGCAGGAGGGGGGATGAGCAGAGGTTGATTAATGTGAACAAATCTACAGTTAGATAGAAGAAATAAGACCTGGCATTTGCTAGATCAGTAGGGGGCCTACAGTTAACATGGATCAATTGTCCATTTCAAAATACCTAGAGGAGACTAATCTGAATGTTTTTAGTGTAAAGAAAAGGTAAGTATTTAAAGTGATGGATGTCCCAATTACCCTGATTCAATTATATAAAAGTATCGAATGATCGCATGTACCCCCAAAATATGTACATCTATTATGTATATATGAATCAATAAAAAAGAAACTTCACCTTGCTCAGGGAGCCCCACACACCCATGAGTGGGGCGCTAGGGACATGGTCCTGCTAAAGCAGGTATTAAAGGTCTTAAAATGAACTTGCAGCCAAGGTTGAGGTTCCGGTGCCAGCTCCCCATAAGCCAGTTAAGAAAACTGATTCATCACTCAGAGCACAGAGTATAAAATATGTATCTAGATGGTTAATTATTAAAAGTGTATTGATCACTTCTTTTTTACCTCTTCTTCTTCTTTTCAAAGCTGCAGGGTGGGCTATTTTTCTCACTGAGAAAGTTGAAAAACAAGGTAAATGTCTTTTGTTTACAACATTGCATCAAATAGTAGTGTTTAACAAAAACACTGTTCAAATGTAACTTTTCAGAAGCCTGTCCAGTACTTAAAAAAAAATCAAATCCCTAGATCGGAAGTCAAGAACTTTTCTGTAGAGGGCCACACAGTAAATATTGAAAGTTTTGTGGTCCACAATTTATGTTGTAATTACTCAACTCTGCAGTTGTGTCATGAAATCATCCATAGACAACACGTAAATGAAAGGATGTGGTTGTGTTCCAATAAATGTTTATTTACAAACAGTCAGTGGGCTGGTTTTGCCCTGTAGACCATAGTTTGCTGACTCTTGGCCTAGACTTCGTTACAAAGATGATACTTAACTGAGATTTTTTCCATATTTTTCTATTAATATCTCTAAATCATCCCAAATAAATTTGAAACAATGTTTTATGTGCTTCCCAAGCAATAGGGTGAGAACTAGAATGAAGTTGAACATGTCTTGAATGCTTATTGTGTGCCAGGAACTGTCCTTAGACCTTTGCCTCTGTTAACTTACTTCATCCATAGAAACAAATCTGTCAAATAGACATGAATCCTCACACACATGAGGAAATCGATGCTCAGAGGTAAAAAATACAAATTGGTTACATAAACGGGGCCCTCAAAAATACAAATGAAATAAAGGCATTGAAGATTTCCCTTGGGAAAGAGACAGATAAAAAGCAGTATACAAGGTCTCAAGACAGACGTGGTAGACTCTGCTGGTCAGATGGCTGCCATGAAACCACACTTGAAAAAAAGATTTCTGTACTGAAAACGGTGGGGCAAATGACCACGGTGGCTCTCATACTGGCTGCCCATAAGCCAATTAAGAAAATTAATTTTTCACTCAGAGCACAGAGTATAAAATAAAAATCTAGATGGTTCACCATTAAAAGTGTTTTGATCACTTCTTTTTACCTCTTTTTCTGCCTCTTCTTCTTCTTTTTCTCTTCAAAGGTTCAGGGATGGCAGTTTTTCTCTCTGGGAAAGTAGAAAAATAACACCAACATCTTTTGTTTATGACATTGCATCACAAATAGCAGTGTTTTATAAAAACGCCATTCAATTGTAACTTTTCGGAGAATTTGTAGAAATTAAGTCCCAGGTCTAAGAGATGTAGAGTTAAAGGTCGCACAAAGGATTGACTTTAAAAATATCTTGGAAGAATGTAGTATGTGATATATTAATATATGTTGGTTGGGTGTGTCCAAAAACGACTGAGTCATTCCAGATACATGTTTAGGTCTGTGTTCTTCAAATGTGTTTGAATGTTGATGTCAGGGACACCAAGTGAATGGTCTTTCTTCCTGAAGGTCTGTGCCCATCACGGTGTGCCTAGGGCTTCTATCCTGCCTAGTGCAGGACCCAGGAGAAAACCTTTTCCTGATACCCCAAATGAATGCTCTTTCCTTCTAACAGATTATGCTCACAGTAAGCTGGAAAGGAATCTGTCCTTCAGTCAAACACAAAGAAGGCTTGGGGTTGATGATGTTATTTTATTTTCTGGGTCTTTGCCATACCAACTACCCAGAGATTTTTTTTAACCTCATCAAGATAAAAATGGTACTATAAGACATGTATTGATAATTTACATTCCAAGAGGAATCACATCCCAAGATCAAGAATTTTCTACCGCACAAGGTGTTTCCCTCAGGAAGTTTATTAAGACATTATGGAGATATGCAGAGAAGAGATTACTAAAGTTGCGTAAAAGAATTATAAGTTTGGTTATTGAACTAAAGATTGAAAAGAAACAAGTAAAGTGGGGGAAATGGAGTCCTCAAGGGGGTAAATGAAGCTTTCTTAACACTCCTTGCTTGTCTCTCAATAAAAATTGCTCTAGATTGATCTGTTTCAAAGAATGTGATTGGGCCAAGTGTGGTAGTTGGTGTGGTTGCCAGGGCTAAAAGGTCATCCACACAGATGTGGCTCTGTGTGGGACTCTCCCTCCTGCCACTCAGGGTGCTGAAGGGGTAGGTGCACACAGGAAAACTGGCCAGCTCTAACTCTCTCCTTTCCTCCCTCCTCCTCCCCACTGTCCCAGGAAGAAACACCTGTGCTCTGCCTGCTTTCTCCTTCCCCATAAGGTGGTCAAACTGGAGCCCTCACCCTGGTTGTAACCTGGGTCTGTTCAGTGGTAGCCATTATTGGCCAACACGCATTCTCTTGCTCTCAGACTCTCTCTGCTTAAATCTCCCTTCCAGGACTAGAGGGTTAGCTAGACTCTCCTTTCAGTCAAAATCTATTGAGGGCAAATAACTTTAGGGCAAAGAAACAGAAGGTCATTTTACTCCTTCCTAGTTCTCAACGTGGAGAAGTTTGGGCTGAAGACCAGATCATATGTAATAAAGTGCTGCCGAACTTTGCTTTACAATGGTTCTTTGTCAGCCAGCTTGCTCTAGCACCTTGTTGCTATTTTACCTCCAGGAAGTAAAATGCCTGGACGAAATAGAATTTAACCATTCTTGGGTCTACCAGTCTTAATAAATACCCAATAACCACTAAAACTCTATGCTGTCCTTTTGAAATAATAATGTGGTCGGGAAAAAATTAAAATTTATTTTTTAAAAATTTTGTTAATAGTTGGGACTAATCATTCTGGGCAAAAGATTATAGAGGATGTTTAGTTGATCCTTAAATTATCGCAGAGTATCAGCAGAAGCTTCCACATCCAAGGATGATGTAATAGGAGCACAGTACTCCCATATCCTAAGGTGAGTTGCTCATCCAGCCCTGCTGCACAGAGCACGGTGGGGGATAGGGAGCCTGGTTCTGCCAGAGTCAGCCTTCCCCCACTCCAGGCCTTACGAGAGAAGCTACATTTCTTTGGAGAGAATCGTCAGACACCTTCCCTCAAGCCAAGCGAGAAGGATTTAAGACATCCATGCAGGAGGTGGACCTCTGTCTCTGGGGCTGTCAGGAAGGGAGAGACTATCGGATTCATCCCCGAGAGCTGCCAAGCTGAAGTCATGGTTAGAGGAGTCAGTGGTGACAGAGGGCTGAGCTGGGAGCCAGCGAGGGAGTCAATGAAGAAGCATGATTCTCATGGCCTGGTGGGGACCCTGTGGATGGGAGCTGGACTGGGTGTCGTTGAGAGATACTCTGCCTGAGGTAGCCACAACAGAGACACGGACCTTCTAGAAGGACTGTCCGATGTCTAATTCCCAAGCGAGTTGGCCACCAACTGTAGAGAGGCAGTAGAATATGCTGCTTCTACTATACTAGTGGGGAGTTTATAGCCAAATATATGTAATTATGTGGCCTGAGGAAGAGTTTTAGAAACAGATTTGTCTGTAAATTTGAGGCAAGGATTGGCTAAGTGGAGCCAGGATCACAACAGGGCAGCCACGCAGAAGATGGTGTCTGTCTTATCTGCTTTCTTCACCCTCCTCCACAGCAGTTTTCTCCCGGCCTAAAGAGAAACTTATCGGAGTTCTAGAATCATCAACAAATAGCATGGGCTTTGCATGTGGTGGAGGTTGGGGAATTAAGTATCTGACTCAGTAGAAATATATATGAAGGTCTTAAAATGAACTAGAGGATGGTGAGCTGCTGTTCTACCCTTCTAGCCAGCAATGTCCGGGAAGCCCTTAATAATACTCCAGGTTCATGATGCAGGGGAGGGAGCTGACCATGGTCCTCACCAAGTCCAGTGGGGGATTCACAGAATGTGAAGCCGTGTAGGAAGCTGGTATGGGCCTCGGAGGGCAGTCAATCTAACTCACTTAATTTCACTTTACAGATGAGTAAACTGAGGCAGAAGAGGTGAAGTGGCAGGCCCAAGTTCACACAATTACCACATGGTGGTGGGCAAGAGGAGCGACGGCTACATCACTTGTGAGTTATGCAGGTTTTTTAATGCTGACAACTAGTTGCAGCTTCAGAAATTATCTGTTCAGCAGAGGCAGCCCTGCAAGGAGCCCTTGGGCCCTGGGGCCTGGTTGCAGATTCATCACCAAGTTACTTGTTTGTGGTGTTATCATCTTTCTTTCCCTGGCACATTCTGGAAATTGGCTAAATCTGATACATTTCTCAGTAGTAAGTACAACTACATAAAGAAATTAGGTAAAAAGTGTTTGCTACTAAAAGCACAGAAAAAAGCATGAGAATTCAGATGTTTATTTATTTAAAATGTATTTATCACTGTTTATCCTTTTTTCTTTTTACCTCTTACTTGATATCTTTTCCTCCGGCTTCTGTAACTCAGAATAAAGTTGATTCTAGGTCTACCTCTCCATTTCCCTGAGAAAACAGAAAAATATAAAACGAGATGCTTTCAAAAGGTCACATTGTATATAACAGTGCTTTTCAAGAATTCATTTAACTGTAATTTTTCAAGACCCTAACACACATAGAAAAGTATATAGCACATGTCTTTGCAATTACCAAGCCTTTGATGGTTAGCCAGGGTTCATCCTAGCTTTTATTTATTTTGTATTATGACATTATTCCAAAATAATCTACTGCCATATTAATTTTAAAAAGGATTTAATGCAAAGTTTCATTTATAGTCCAAGGAACAGTGAGAATAATAATGAGAGCTAACACTTAAGTGCTTATTATGTGCTAGACACTCATATAAGACCTTTACATCTACTAATTTATTTATAAGATAGAGACTTTTACTACCCCCATTACTAATAAAGAGATTGAAACATACAGAAATTACAGAATTAAGTGAACCATTGCAGATTTCCTTTGGTTGAGAGGAAGAAATCAATGACAGCAATGCACGAATTTGGGTTGTCCAGGGAGATACGAACACAGATGAGACACTGGCCATAATCTTAGCCCTGGATGAAAACTTTGAGGGCTGAAAATATAATGGAAATGACCAACCACCTTATTCACATGGGTTTGGACAAAAAGTTAGAATCTAAGAGACTAACCAGGAGAACATTGACAAAAGTGAATGTGGAAATGGAGGGTCAAGTCCTAGAAGGTTTTAGGGTTAGATGTAGCAAAGAAGGGTTGGCCGAAGCCCTGCCTCAGGGCAATATGCTCTCAGATTTAGCAGGCGATAGGTGTGGGTGGACAGTGAAGTACCTGCAGGTAGATCTCATGAATGCCATGTTTAAAGGTGCTGCTCTCTAAGGCAGAACCATGAAGTTCAAACTCGCCCATTCTTCCTTTCTTCCTCACTCTCTCTCGCTCTCTCTCCCCCACTGCTTCTCTCACCTTCCCCTATCTTTCTTTCTATGGCCTTGCCACAATTTGCACTTGTTCAGCCATAGACATCTTGGGCAAATAGTCTCTTTTCTGTCACTGTGTGTCTTTTTCTGGTACTGTGGATTCACTTTCATCAAAGCCTGTTGAGGTCAAACAAATTAAAAGTACACCAGTAGTCTTGTTCAGCTTACTAAAGCTCGACTTACTAGGAGATTTGGGGCTAAAGACCTGATAATAATATAGAGCCCTGGGTTTTCTGTAATAATTGTTCTCTGTAAAATTTCTTGCTCAAATACCCCACAGGAAGTAGTGTGGTTGTTGGTGGGTTTCCTGTTCAAATGCTATCAGTTGACATCACATACTTGCTACAGAATTGGGCAAAGTGCTCCTCTCTCCTCCAGGCAAGTGAGAAGACCTCAGCTTCAAGGTAACTGGTCTGCATCTCCAGGAATTTCAGGGGGCAGAGACATGTACAGACTTGACCCTGAAATGTCTAGAGGGGGTGACTGTATTAGAAGCCAGCTACAGGCCCACTGACAATGTTACCATGAAAAGGCATCATTACTTCCCACAGGCCTTCCTGTGGATGGGAAGAGCTCGATTAGCTCTTCTAGAGAGATATTCAGTCCAGGAGAATCACTTGGGTGCAAGAGGTGACCCTGCAGGGGTGTGGACCGCCCAGGTGCTGGGAGCCTAAGAGGGAGGTGGGAAACAGCCAGTTCCTGCACCGGGGGAACATCAGTTGATCGGTTCTGTCTAAACTGCGTGTCTCTGAAGAACTCACAAGTGAATGTGGCTCGTGCATCCACCACATCTAGGAGACACCAAGGACGGATCACGACAGGGCCATCCCTGCTCCTCACCACTTCCTTCTCTCCCTCCTCCCAGACCCAGATTAGCCGAAAGCAACAGATACTGACAGGAGTTAGGGAGGGAGTGCGGAGGGGAGAAGGTGTCAGCCTCACCCAGCTTCTTCGCTAAGTGGTTTCCAGTTTTACTATTATATCAGCTCAGGCTTTTTAATATTGGACGAGATACCACCACTGCTAGAAAGGGCTGGCTCAGCTCTGAGGCTTACCTGAGACTTCATCCATGGGCAGAAAAAGAACTATTGAGGGAACAGGTTTGAAAAGGAAGTAGGAGGAGGAATAAATGTGATTTCCGTTTAGACTTACCAAATCCAACTATTTTAATAAAGCAGGTAAGGTTGAGAGGTTTCCACAGAAACCAGTAAAAACTCAAAGGAAAAGAAATCTTAGGCCTGGGTAAGTATAAACTGGTATATAACCAAGATGATAAAGATAGGTATAGAGATAGAAATGATAGAGATGGTAGAGCTGTTAGATGCATACGTTAATGTATATTATGGCTATATTTAAAGTCATTTATGATTGAAAATATTTATATTATTTACATAAATATATGTATATATAAGTGTCAGAAATAATCAGAATTAATGGGAAAAAGCAAAATATATCCAAATATGCCTTAACTCTAGAGGAAAAAGCCCTGCCAACTCTACAGTGCCATATAAACTACTAGAAATATTTTCTTTTCTTTTCTTTCTTTCTTTCTTTCTTTCTTTCTTTCTTTCTTTCTTTCTTTCTTTCTTTTTTTGAGATGGGGTCTTGCTCTGTTGCCCTAGCTAGATTGCGGTGGCATCATCACAGCTCACTGCAACCTCAAACTGCTGGGCTCAAGTGATCCTCCTTCCTCAGCCACCCAAATAGCTGGGACTACAGGCATACACCACCATGTGGAGCTAATTCTTAAAACATTTTCTGTAGAGAAGGAGTCTCCCTATTGTCCAGGCTGGTTTCAAACTCCTGGCTTCAAGCGGTGGTCCTGTCTTGGCCTCCCTAAGTGCTGGGATTCCAGGCATAAGCCACTGTGCCTGGCCCATGTAAGTATTTCTATATTCATTCAGCATAGTAAGAAAAAGATAAACACCACAACAGAAAACACTGACTGCATTCTACAACAAAGAGTTCTATTAAGAAGAAAAACAAATGACCAATAACAAACAAAAAATTCCTGACCACACTAAAAATGAAAACAATGCACAGTGAAGCAGCACTGAAATAAGTCTTTTTGTATTTCAATTAAAAATGTTAAATGTTTTTATTGTCTAAGTATATCAGTTTAAAAAGCAAGAAAATAAAAATATGTCTGAAATTATTTCATTTAAATAAAATTATATTCCAAAATGTGTTAATACATGCCTAGAAAAATTCTGGAAAGATATATACCAATGTTTATGAAAAACATATTTTGAAATCAGAATCAAAAGCAACATGAAGATATGAACATTTAAAAAAACATAGTTACTTTTAAAAAGCATTTATTTTTTATCTCATGAAAAGTATAGAAAATCATGAGAGCAAACCTTAGCATTAAAACATAGGTCATTTGTAATGTAAAAATCAAGTAAATTCTTATTCATTCTTACTTCTTTTTCTACTGTGTTTTTCCAAAGCAGAATTGTTTCCAGCATCCACGGTATCTAGAAAGTGACAGGTGGTGGTCAGAGAACTGTAATTTGTAAATAAAAGGTTACAAATCTTATGACAGTTCACACTGTGTGAAAGGCTTGAGTCTACAATGATGTTCTGAGTATCATTTCCCTGTCTTCCCTCTACAGGAAACAAACAGGTACTGAACTGATATCTAAGGACTTCCTTTAGTTCTCTAAGACTTTGAAAAAGCTCTTAATTACATGCACCAATTTCCTCATTTACAAAACAAGGGTAACAACAGTTATTCTGTGCAGGTTTTCAATATTTTGTGAAGATTAAATAAATTAATAGGAAATCACCATATAAATCAATAACATGCTCGAGGACATCCTTTCAAAACTACACATTTTTAGTTTAAGAGTAGTTATCTGAGGTCTTTTTCCTGCCAGGTAACAGGACCGTTTGTCTTTTTAGGCCTTTCCAAAGTTGTGAAAAAGTGACGCTATTATCTACTAATGGTAGAACACGGCTTTCTTTTTTCTGTGAACAAGGGTGAAAGTCGCTGTATAAATCCAGCACTTTAGTATTGATATGCTAATAGAGTATATGAGATACCATTTGTACTCCTGTATTTCTACATCGTTCATACATAACCACGAGAGCCCATCCTGTTAAACATGACTCTATAATGACCTCCTGCCTCCCTGCAGTTCCGAAAGGGTCAGGCCAACCAAATGCATAGAACAGAACTCTGCCCTGGACCAGGCCTGTTCCTTGTCGCAGTGTGTTCACAGTCAACTGTGCAGGAATCAGGAGCTCAGATTTCAGACTTCTGAACTTCTGACACTTGGGGTCTGTGGGCCCACTTCCTGTTGGTGAGCCAGAGGCTGCTTCATGTTCTTCTTGAACTCCGATCACCTGTCACAGCCCTCCCTAATGTCTGTGGTATCCGCTCAGCCATGTCCATCCCAAGACCCTTGGGCAGCCTTACCCATCATGTCAGGTGTTTGTCTATGTTCTGTTGTTGCTTCTTGACTTCTTGGCATGCCATTTGAAAAACACATGACACAGGAACACTTCTCCTTTTCAGGTCTTTGTAGCTCTGCTCCTAAATTGTGATTTGTAAATATTTTCATTTTTGCCCTCTCTCATCCAAACATTAGTGACTACTCACTTCTATATTAAAGCATAGATCTACCTCTGAAATCTCTTTCTCTTTTCTTGTTCCTCACTGTGTTTGCACTTTCATGAATGACCACAGAATTTCAATCCCAAGAAAGTGTTGATTAACAGTGTGTTTTAGTGATGGAGAACACTGGAGAAGCAGAGGCTGGTTTTAGGGAAAAAGATGATGTGCTCAGTTTTGGAAAGGTGGAGTTTGAAGTTTGAAGATCTTGAGAGACATCCAGGTGGAGAAGGCTATGGCCTTCAGGACCTTAGGCAGAAACCATCCATCACTTGGATGAATGAGTTTAGAAGACAGGGCTGGTTGGAGATATATGTTTAGTAATCATTAGGTTGTGGGTGGTGACTGAAGCTATATGAGTGCGTCAAATGTCTGGGTGAGGCCTTTTGTAATCTGGATGAGTTACAGGGGCCACTTTGATATCTGGGGGCAATTTACTCTGAAAACTCACTGCTACTGGGAACCATGCCTTGCGCCAAAGTGGCTTTTGTCTCATGATCATCTCAGGCCCCACAATTTCTCCATCTCTCTCCCCTTTCCCTTTAACACTGGCCCTTCTCTCTTCCATTTTTCTCTCATCTATTACATCATTACCCCCTGCATGTATCTCATCCACCTAGTTTTCAGTTTGTATCTCTGGATCTAGCTTTATAACTGAGGTGATCCTCTTTCCACCAGCACTTCCCTTGCTATTGTCTCTTCCAGCTCTGTTTCTCTCAGTCTTATCTTGATCTTTTGACTGGTTTTATAATTTCAATCTTTCTCTTTATCCGTGTTTTCTTTCTTTTTTTTTTTTTTCCTTTTTTTGAGATGGGGTCTAGCTCTGTTGCCAAGGCTAGAGCGCAGTGGTGTGATTATAGCTCACAGCAGCCTTAACTCCTAGGCTCAAGCAATCCTCCTTCCTCAGCCTCCCTAGTGGCTGTGACTATAGGCCTGGACACCATGCCTGGATAATTTTTATTTTTTGTAGAGACAGTGTCTCACTATGATTCCCAGGGTGGTATCCACATTTTCTTCACCTGTATTCAGGTTCATCTCACAGACTACTTTCATCATCACCAGACGCCTGCTCTTTTGATACTGACCACACAGCCAGCTCTATTACCTTGGCCAGTTGCCTATGAGCTTTCTACATTGCAAGCCTGTCAATCAGTCTTCAACTTTATTTCCATGCTTCTGGTATAACTTCTGAGAGGTATCTTGAAAATCATCCCTCTTCCCCCACAAATCTCTTTAACTACTGGTATATTTATTTAATATATTCTATGTACACTTAGAAAAACTTGAAGCTTACTCTGACATCTTTTCATTTGGTGACCCCAGCCTACTATTTCCCATTCTTTCTCCTTATGTTATCCACTCAGTGTCTCCTCCTTTCATTCAGAAGCCCAACTCTTCTTTCTCTTTTTCCTGCCTCAAACCTGCTGAAAGCAGTCAGAGCCTGTGTACAAGTCTGCATTTTTGGTGCCTACGTGTGTATTTGTGTCTGCAGATGTTCTGGGGAAAGGTAAGGAAAAGAAGAAAGAGCTTTTCCTCTGTGCACATAGGAAAACAAAGATAATTGATAATTAATAATCTTAATTGTCTTCTCTATCACGGGCTAATGGGCTGCATCTCTTCTGACTCTTTCTGTATTCATTTGAAGAGCTTTGGATTCACAAGACATTGAAGACAAATAAGGAAATGATAAAGTATAGATAGTGGCCAGAGAACCAGGAAGGAAGCACATCTCAATGTGGTCCTGCCAAACCATTTTCAGAGCTCAGATGAGCAGAGAAAGAAATACACTTACTCCATGACTACACCTCACATCCAACAGAGATTTGCTCTCTTTTCCTGTCTGGCCACTCCTCATTCTCCCCCTTACATCTCATTTCTGCCCATTGTTCTGCCTCTAAACATTTCTATTTCTATCTCTCTGACTCTGTGAGCTTCTCTCTCCCTGAATTTTCTTGTCTGCTGTGTTGCTTTTTCTCTTTTCATCAAGATGCTCTTAATCTCTGTTCCCCTTTATTTCTATGTTCATCCTTTTTGGCTCTATATCTCTACGTATTTTGTACACCACCTAGCTGACTCCATCCCTAGTCTCTCTGTCACTTTGTGATTTTTATTCCTCTCCATTGATATCAACAAATATAGTTGAGATATCTTCATTGATATTTCAACCAATATACATACACCTATATGTGTGTGTATGTATGTATATGTTATAATAATGAATACACACGCACACACATGCACACACACAGTTGTTAAACAAGCTTTCTTGCATCAGGCACTGATACAGTCCCCTGTGAATACTCTGGGTTCCTTGTGCCTGTTCTTTGGACTTTGATTCCCATGACACGGCTCTCAGCCTGCTGTCCGTTACAAACAACAGTTACCCACAATGAGACACTTAGTCCCCGTTGCTCCTTTTGTGTTCTGACCCTCACACATTTGTACATCTGTTTTCTCACTCTAAAACAGGGATAGCAAGAGTTAGCCTGCCTATGTCTTAAGGATTTTGTGATGACAAAATGAGATTTTATTTGTCAAAGTGCATTGAAATAACACGATATGTTTCTTTCAAAAACTATACTATAGTTTGAAAGTGGTTGATCTGAAATTTTTATTTCTGTCTATAATTACATAGCAAGAACAGTTGTCTTTTTAGGCTTTTACAATTACAAATGACATTAATTTCAACCAATATATTGCTATAAAAATCTAAGATCTTAGTATTCATAGGCACAACAGTAGGTATTAAAAAGATGCCATCGTTTTGCTATTTATTTCTTCTACAGCAGCAATATATAATTACATACACTTAGTCATTGAGACCCATCCTGTTAAGCATGAGTTTATAATAATTTCCTGCCTCCTTCCATTTTTAATGCTGAAAAGGAATTCCCAGGATTAACTGGACACAAGGGAGTCAAAGTGCTCAGAATAAAATGCAACTGGAAACAGTAGCTTTTTTTTTTTTTTTTTTTTTTTGAGACAGAGTGTGGCTCTGTTGCCCGGGCTAGAGTGCTGTGGCATCAGCCTAGCTCACAGCAACCTCAAACTCCTGGGCTCAAGCGATCCTCCTGCCTCAGCCTCCCGAGTAGCTGGGACTATAGGCATGCGCCACCATGCCCGGCTAATTTTTTCTATATATATATATTTTAGTTGTCCAGATCATTTCTTTCTATTTTTTAGTAGAGACAGGGTCTCGCTCTTGTTCAGGCTGGTCTCGAACTCCTGACCTTGAGCGATCCACCCGCCTCGGCCTCCCAGAGTGCTAGGATTACAGGCGTGAGCCACCGTGCCTGGTCGAAACAGCAGCTTTTAATTCACATTTCTAACATCGTGCAGGCCAAGGCTTGGCATCCTAATCTTCTTTACCTGACCGACTTCTTATGGCTGAGCTGCAGGTTTCCTGAGTGTCTTCTCCATGACTCATCTCTGAAGAGTCACTACTGCTGATCCCTGCAGAAAGAAATATAATTCCTTAACAGTCTTAGCCTGTGTCTTAGCAGTCAATACAGCAGAGAATTCTTTAAAAGGAAAATTGGAAAAGGAAGTTTATGTAGGAGGGGTTGAAATAATCCTATCACTGGGCCACCTTTGGCTTCATCTGACCTCTTGGTCAAGGTTGGTCCAGGAGCCATCCCCAACTCTGGGGCTGGGGACAACTTTGCCAAGGCAGGGACTCCCTTTTGTCACGAATTCTTACACTTCTTGCCCTTTCCAATTATTTGCACACACTTGTGCTTCTACATCAGTTTCTCCTCCAGCTGAACCATGGAAGCAACATTTTAAAGATCAGAGCCTCCATCAGCTGGACCCTAAATGACTGTGTGAAGTAGAGCACCCCATCCCCCACCCAAGAACTCCTTTATACTATTTATGTGAGTGAAGAGTAAACTTGTATTACCCTTGATCCATGGAGGACTTTGAGACCTATGTGGTGATTTCCTTTTGAGTATCCTCCAAGTAGATGTGTATCTAACATTCATAGGATCTAGAAAGGAAAGGAAAACAAAACCGGTAATCCATACCTAAAAGGATTATAAATCTTATGACTACACTGTGGACAAGATTTAGACTATAAAGATGTTGTGATGATCATTTCTGTCTCTCCCCATCTAAAGGAAAGGGATCACTACCAAATGGAGTAGGGATCCACAATCCTTTAGCTCTAATTGAAAAATCAAACATGTTTTGAAAACCAATATTTTTTCATAGGTTTACAGCTAACCACTTTGGCAGCCAATCTGGACTTGAGCTTCCATGAGTCCATGTAAAATCTTATCACATTTGGTATGAATATACATACATATATAATTTGCTACTGAAACATTAATATAGTATATTTGAGAATGGGATCCTTCCCCAGACTCTATTGAGGTGTTTTGTAATATAGAGAATACAAATCACATTGTCTTTATAAAATAATAAAAGCATTTTTGAATTCTGAAATATATCTGGCTTAAAAGGTTTAGATTAAAAGATTATGGATTTTGGTAGGAGTTCAGGCTATATAACTCCTGCCTCTTCCTGTAACTTTCCATATAGGATGCACAAACAACAACAACAAAAAATCCTTAAGAGTTTGTGTGCTGGAGTTTCCCCATTTGTGAAATGGTGGAAACAGCCATTATCTTGCCTACCTTCAAGGTTGTTGTCAAGATAAATGGAGATCTTATCTGAGAAGATATTTTCAAATATCATTACTTGGCCAATGTCAAGTTGGGGGTCATCCGTTAATAGTTATGAATTGAATTTGACAGTAATAACCAGAAGGATTTCTTTCTGTCAATAATTAGAGAGTATGACCCGGGTCTTTTGAGTTTTGAACAGGTTTGTGACAAAATCAAGCAAGAGCAGACACCCACTCTCTCTTCTCTACAAAATAGGGGATGGGCGGAAGCAGACACCACTACATAAGTCCAATACTTAGGGGTTAGTTGGTCTGGCAGTCAGGAGTACAAGGGCACAGCCACTCAACTTCAGCCATCTTCTTGAGCCTGAATTTATAATGGCTTCTTTCTTCCCATTTTTTAAAATGGCCAGATGAGGCAGATGCAGAGAATGGGCTCCTGGTGTACGTGCAGAGGAAAATGCACCAGGAAGCAGGAGCTGTGAAGTCAGACTCCTGCTGTCCTGGAGAGCCAGGTGGTCCTTACCCTTCTCACCACACTCATTTCTCAGTGCTGAGCTCCAGACTTTCGGGGGTGACTCATCCTCACTGGATTCGGAAAAGTCATGGGCATGTCCTATTAAGGCAGAAAAGACCAAACGTCCCTGAGGTCTCAGTGTGTGACAAGGGTACCAAGACAGAAGAATATTCTAAAAAAAAGAAACTAGGAAAAACTTGGGAAGCTCTGATTATGGGGCAATAAAGTCCCTGCTCTCAGGCCCCCAGGACCTGACTTTTGAATTTGTGTGGCCTGAAGCTTAGTATTTTACCCTCACTGTCACTTGAGCCTAGGGCTGAGAAAATTTCACCCCCAGTGGGCATCTCTGCTTTGTCTTGGCTCTCTGTCTTCCTAGACCACATTATCTTCCTCTTATGAAAAATCACAACATAAGCCAACTATCTAACTATAATCTGGGTTTGGGTATAGTTAATCTGAAGTCGTTTTTTTCTCATCAATAATTAAATAGCAGCACAAATTAGTCTTTGAAGACTTTCTAAGTTTGTGACTAATAATATTATCAGCACATAGAGGAATGCTGTGCTGACAGTGTTCTATCAAATATAAAGGCCGGTGGTAGAGGTTAAGTACATTATTCCAACTCTGTAGCATTAATAAATATGATAGTGTGTAGTAAAATGACTGTCATTTTACTAACATATTTGTGCTACATTTTCAGCATATGATTCGATTGGAGCCATCCAATTAAAGAACAATTTGTAATGTCTTCATGACCCCTTCCATTTCCTAATAGGGCCAGTGAGGTTAAATGCAGAAAATGTTATCCTAGAAGTTATAGAATCAGGGAATACGGAGAATGTTCAGAGTAAAATTCATCAGGAAAACAGAACTCTGGATTTTGGCTCTGGATATTCTATAGTCCAGGAATTGCGATTCTAATATTCTTACCTGGTGCAGTCTGGGGTCGTGAGCAAGTGGCTTCTTGGGTCTCCTCTGTCTCGCTTGATTTTGAAGAGTTGCAGACATTGATCACTGCACAAAAGAATAGGATTCTTTAGGGGTCTCAGTGTGTGACCAAGGAAATTCCCCCATTAAAAAACCTGGAAAACCTTGAAATTCCATGCAAGTCCTGGCCTGCCCCCAGTTCAAGCTGGTCTTCCCTTCTAAGTTACCTGCCTTGTAGGTGAGTGATGCTCCATTCCCTCCCCACAGGCAGAGACAATTCCCTGGCAAGGGGCAAGTGGATTTGCTTTGCTGACCTTTGCTTTCCTGCACTGCTCTGTTACTTCTCACCCCTTCTCCTGTCATTTCACATTCCCTTCACCTCCGCCTCTGTTTCCCATGCAAGGAGACCTTGAAGATCTTGTGTAGAAGGTGTTGAGCCTCCGCTACCCCCGTCTATCCAGGGACTCCTTGAACTGTTTACAAGGCTGAGAAATCACCTTCTTTTGTGTTTGAGCCATAGACACATTCGAGGACTATTTTTTAGAGCAGTTCTCTTACACTAGGGTAAAAGTTAGTGTGTGCTGTCTAAAAAATGAAACAAATTTACATTTTACTTTGAAAGATACAGTGAGCAATTAGAATGAATGTATTTAATATATTGTTCTTTCATAACATCAAGATGAGGCAACATTTCTATTTGCTCTTAGGTCTTTTCCTAGTGTGTTTTCCCTAAAGTGGCATGTTTCTAATATTCTCAGGATCTAGAAAGTAAAAAGGGAAAACAAATCACCAAGTTGTACACTAACTAGTTATAAATGATATGACAACTCATGCTGCAAATAGGAGAGAGATCATATAGTATTTTGATAATTGTTTCTGTCTCTCATTTTACAAAGGGAAAAACTCAGAATCCTGGATGCTAGTCTTGTCTTTCCTTTAATTTCCATGAGTCTTTGTAGATGACCTTGAAATATTTATGTGATTGTGTTTTCTTATCTGGGCAGCAAGGACAACACTGTCTATCCTGGTTACCCTTTGAGGTTATTGTAAAGAAAAAAATACTATTTGCAAATGTCTTTTGAAAAATCACTAAATTTGCCATGACTTGCTAAAGAACTCTGTCAAAAACAATACTTAGGGCTGGGCGCGGTGGCTCATGCCTGTAATCCTAGCACTCTGGGAGGCCGAGGCAAGTGGATCGTTTGAGCTCAGGAGTTCGAGACCAGCCTGAGCAAGAGCAAGACCCTGTCTCTACTAAAAATCGAAAGAAATTGGCTGGACAACTAAAAATATATAGAAAAATTATCCAGGCATGGTGGCACATGCCTGTAGTCCCAGCTACTAGGGAGGCTGAGGCAGGAGGATTGCTTGAGCCCAGGAGTTTGAGGTTGCTGTGAGCTAGGCTGACGCCACAGCACTCTAGCCCAGGCAAAAGAGTTAGACTTTGTCTCAGACAAAAAAAAAAAAAACAACAATACTTCAGGTTTCAGAATACTTTATCTCAAGTCTTTCTTTCTGCTAACACTAGATGGTTGGATGAATTCTTTTGACACTATTTACAGTTTGTGACCAGATGACAATATTATATTCCAATAAAGGAATTTTTATGTTTTATATAGAAATCATGGTATAAATCTAACACTTTATATGCATAGTAACTAGTTTGTTTTAAAACAAACACATCACTTTGCTAGCTTATTTCTACTATATAATCAATGTGTGGGTAAACATATTGATTAATAGAATTCATCAATTAATAAACCTAATCCTCGAAAGTAAATTTAAAATAGTTTCTTATTTTCTTGCATTTCCCAAATGAGTCAAGTTAAGTAAGTGCAGAGAATGAGATTCCAGGATAACTGGATCCATTGCACAGAAAGGGCTCAGAAAAAAGTGCATCAGGAAATAGCAACTCATAGTTCAGATTCCCGCAGCCCAAGCCTTCCTCTCCTCACCTTCCTCATCAGGCTCACTTTCCAGTGCTGAGATGGGGGCTCCCGGGAGCTTCTCTCCATCATTGGATTCTTCAGAGTCCTCACTGCTGATAACTGTGCAAAAGAGCAAAATCCATTAATAGCCTCGGGTGTGGCCAAGGAGTCCACAAAGCGGGAAATCCCATAATAAGAGCACTAGGGGCCACCAGCCTGGGCAACATAGGGAGACCCTGTCTCTACAAAAAATAAAAAAATTAGCCATGTGTGGTGCTGCACACCTGTAGTCCCAGCTACTCTGGAGTCTGAGGTGGGAGAATCATCTGAGCCCAGGAGTTCAAGGTGACAGTGAGCCATGATCATGCCACTGCACTCCAGCCTGGGTAACACAGGGAGAACCAGCCCCACCCCCGCAAAAAAAAAAAAAAAAGCACTAGGAAGACCTGGGAAGCTAAGTTAACTTAAAGCCCTAGTCTCCTCCTTCAATGAGTGTGATCTGTAGGTTGTTACCTGTCCTAAACCAAAAGCCGATAAAATTTACACACAGAGGGGAGCTTGGCCCATCCACTGGCACTGTTCTCACCCCCACCCTCATTCTACTTTTCTTTCACTCTCATTTTATTTCTTAACTTTCTTTTGGTTCTGCCCATCTCCCCTGCTTCTGCCTCTGTTTCTGGCAGTGGTGTCTCTTTCTACCTCTCCTTGTCTTCATGCGTTTCTTTCTCCATTTCCTCTTGTGAATGTCTTGGCTCCCTGATTTTTTCCTTTTCTTTAACTCCTCCCCTATATCTTCCCCTCTTCCTTTATAAATGCCTCTCTGACATCAATACTTATTACCTCCATTTTCTGTCTTTTGGAATTGTCCCAATTCCTAAGGACTTTCTCCTGTTAAGCTGAGGGCTCACTGCTTGAGGTGCTGGCCCCCTCCCCTTCCCGCCTCGTCCCAGGCTACCTGGACTGCCTCAGTGGGCCCTGATGAAGCGCCTGAGCCCCTTACCTGGTAACCTGTGATTCACGGCTACGAATTTGTCCAGTCAGCCTTACCTATTATGTCAGATGCCTGGTTATGGTTAGCTCTTGCTTGGGCTTGCTGCTCATCTTCTGAGTTAAAAAGTGGCGCTTCCTTCTTTATATCCACCAGACGCACAAAACAGGAATTAATCTGGGTTCCTTGGTTGCGTAGTTCTAGCCCTGGACCAAATTGTAAGGAACAAAGCATTTTCATTTGACTCCCCAGTGGGCCCTTCACTGCCACTGATAACTCCCTGTCCCTCAATTTCACTGCTGGGGAGAAAGCTCCACACAGAAACACCCCACCCTTCTTTTTTTCCTGCTGCTAAACTCTGGCCCTTCCTTTGTGCCTCTCTTGACTCTGTTTGCTTCGTAACTTTTCCCTTTAACTCTTCCTCTCATCCTTTGAGTGCTAACTTTTTTGCCTTTTTTAAAAATAAAAATTATGAAATTGCTTGAGGCCAGGAGTTTGAAACCAGTCTGGGAAACATAGTGAGACCCCATCTCTACAAAAAAATAAGAATTAGCCAGGTGTGGTGGCTTGCACCTATAGTCCCAGCTACTCAGGAGGCTGAAGTGCGAGAATCACTTGAGCCCAGGAATTCAGGGCTGCAGTGAGCCATGATTGTGCTACTGCACTCCAGCCTACGTGTAGAGAAAGACCCTGTCTCTAAATAAATAAATACAATAATAAAATAAATGTTATAATTGCAGAATAACATACAGAGATAAAAGTGGGTTTTGAATGATCACAAAGTAAGCATATCACTTTGGCCCAGGAATAAGATTACCCCCAACACCTCAGAAGCCTCCTAGTGACACATGCCAGTAACTGTCCCTATAGTCTTCCTCAAAATCAACCACCATCTTGGTTTCAAATACCTAGATGAATTTTGGCTGTTATGTAATTTATGTAAGTGGAATCATGCTGCCTTCTCTCTCTCTCTCTCTCTTTCTCTTTCTCTTTTTTCTCTTTCTCTCTCTCTTTCTGCATCTCTCTCTCTCTATATATATATCCCTAAAAGAAGCCAAATCCCCTCCAAATTTATATATATTTTATTCAATATGCTTGTGAAAGTCATCTATATTCATTTAATGTGATTATTCTCACTGCTGTATGGTATTATATTATAGAAATGAGCCACGAAGTATTTATCCATTTGTTCTAAGTGTTTGGTTTTTATGCATAATGCTGCCATGAACATGCTTTTCTATGTGTTTTCATTTCTGTTTATTTCTGCTGAGGAGTTTAATTGTTGAGTTCTAGAGTATATGTATTTTCAACTTTGGAAGATTACACCAAACTGTTTCCAAAAGCGTTTGTAAAGGCAAAGATGTAAGAGAGAGAACTTGGTAAGTCCAGGTAACTAACGGAAGTCTGGTTTGGGGGGAACGTGGCACGAGGGGGTGAGAGGCAAGTGACGGGGAACGTGTGGTGCATGGCAGGCACCTTCAATATGCACAGCAAGCAGTGTTGACCTAACGCCGAGGGCCACAAGAAGGCACAGGGTTTAAACAGGAAAGCCACATGAACTGGTTTAAACAGGAAAGCCATGTGAACTGGTTTAATCAGGAAAGCCATGTGAACTGGTTCCCTTTCGGAAAGGTCCATCCAGCTGAAGTGCAGAGAATGGACTCGAGGGGAGCAAGACTGCAGGATGAGGCCAGGCGGGTGACGGGTCCCCTGGTTTCAGTGAGAGTGATGGGGATCTGGACTGGGGTGATCATGCTGGGGATGCAGAGAAAGGGACAGGTTGGAGATAGTTAAAGTTGGAATTAACAGACATGGCAAATAAAATGATGATTGTTTAAGCCACCAAGTTTTGGGATGGTTTGTGACATGACAGAGCCGTAGGTAACTGATACAGCCTCCATGAGAAACGTCCTTCTGATCTTTGAATAACGGTCTTCAGGCACTTGGAGACATGGGCCTAGAGGACAAGTCTAAGCTGGAGATGTGTGCTTAGGGATCAGCAGATGGAGACTGAGCCGTGGAGAGGATGAGATGCCTGAGGGGAGGCCTACTGCAATCTGAGGGGTTACAGGGGCCATTTTGATAAGGACACACTTCACCCTTTCCAACAGTAACAGGGACAACCCTGTACCTCCTTTCTGGTGACTGTCCCCTCAATTCAGACACTGTCTTGATGTGTCTCCTCTCTCCCTCTCTGCGTGGCCTGCTCTCCACCAATTTCTCATTCATTTTCCTTTAACTCATTCTCTACATAGTTCTCTTTGAGCCTCCCCCATTTCTTCTTATTTCTTGGTATTTATTCCCCTCTGTATATTTCTCTATTCACATTCTTTTTCTCTATAATTTTTTTTTTTATCACTGTCTGTCAGGGTCAGAACTAGGGTGAGGCAAAGGTGGCACCTTGGGGTGCCTTAAAATTTGAGGAAGCACTCAGCCTCAGGTGCTGAGAGTGAGATTGTTCTTCCACGCTGTGCCCTGGGGGCCTTCCTGCCTCACCTAGTGCCAGCCCTGCTGTTCCCTACCTTGTGTTTCAGTAGACCCATGTTACATGTCCTACCTGCTGCTAGTCTGCCTTTGTTTCTTAATTATTAATGTGACCTCTGCATGTCCTTTGTATATCACTTTCTGTCTGTCTGTATTTTCCTCATCTCAAACATTCTAGTCATTGCCAGAGGTATCCCTCAGGGCCATCGTCTACCACATCAGAATCCCTCTGTTTGCAGTTCCTTCCTGAAAGCCCTTCACTGGGGCTTGCACCATGCATAATTTTCATGGTTTCCTTATAACTTCTGAAAAGTAACTTGCGACTTATTTCTATTCACGAACCCCACAACATGGCCATGTTTGGATTCCATGTCAATTTCTCTAAAATCTTTCTCACTTTTGTGCAGTTGACTTTTGAACAACACGGCTTTGAACTGCACAACAGAGGTTTGAGCTGCACAGATCCAGTTATACGCAGATTTTCTTCCAATTCTGCCACCCCTGAGAAGCAAGACCAACCCCTCCTCTTCCCCCTCCTCCTAAGCCTACTCAACATGAAGATCATGAGAATGAAGACCTTCATTGATGATCTACTTCTACTTAATGAATGTATTTTTTCTTCTTTGTGATTTTCTTAGTAATATTTTCTTTTAGAGAGCTTACTTTATTATAAGAATACAGTACATAACACATATTATATACAAAATATGTGTCAGCTGACTGTTTATATTATCAGTAAGGCTTCCAGTCAATAGTTGCTATGAGCAGTCAGTTTTGGGGGAGTTAAAAGTTATGTGAAAATTATTGACTATACAGGGGATAGGTACCCCTAGCCCCACATAGTTCAAGGGTCAACTGTACTTTGTTATTTAGTGTTCCTCAGTTAATCTTTTTTTGTATTCTCTCTTCTCCCATTCCCTACCCAGGGACACCCCTCCAATAAAGAAAGTAGGTATCTTTCTCCCTTACATCTCACACCTGCTAAAAGCATCCTGAGGTTGCGCACAAAGGCTGTGTGTCTTGGGTGGGAGTAGGCAGTTTGTATGGGAAAACAAAAGAAAGTTTTTGCTCTCATAGGAAAACAAAGATATAATTAGAAAATTAGAGCATGGTGGCAGAATAGGACTCTCAAGCACTTGTCCCCCTGTAGAAACGTCAATGTGAACAACTATCCATGCATGAAACTAATGAAAATACCTTCATAAGAGCTGAGGTGAGAGATTACAGCACCTGGGCGTAGCAGAGAAATAAGAAACAATATATTGAAGAGGACAGGGAGAACAGTTTTACATTATCTTTGCCAACCTTCCCCTATTCCCAGGCAGCAGTTTTGAGAGAGATATCATATACCTGGGGAAAGGAGAAGGAAGTGAGCACTAGACTGTACCCTGGACCCAAACACCAGGCCCCCATGACACCAGACTCCAGGTCAGTACTTGCACTTTGAACCTCCAAGTGCACACTGGCTCCAGGCTGAATCCTACAGAACCAAGCTCCAGGACAACCCTGAATATTCAGTCTCCAGCCTGCCCCAGCACCAGTATGGTCTCAGTGGCCCCAGGTGCCTGACTGGACCCAGTGCCAGAACAGACCCAGTGGCAGTAGGCCCAGGCTTATCCCAGTAGAAGACTGGTCCTAGCAGCACTAGGCTTCAGACCCACTACAGTGACAAAAGAGCTTACACCAGTATTGCAGAGCCCTGCAGACTCTGGCTTAAGGCCCAGCACAAGCCTGCCCATCAGTTGTCTTAGTCACCAGGCTAGACTGCCTGAGGACTCCTATAGGAAGCCTGCCCTTGGATCATGCCAAATGGCCTTCCCAAAATCTTTGGATGGGACAAAAGTCTTTCCCAGATAAAGCCAGTCTGCAAAGACTGGAATAAATCCCTGCTTCCTCAAATTTATAGACATAAACGTAAGGCAATAAGAAACATGAAAAACCAAAGAGATATAACACCACCAAAAGAACACAATAATCTCTTGGCAGTTCACCCTGAAGCAATGGAAATAACAAACCATCTCATGAAGAATTCAAAAGAATTGCACGGTATGGGGGAATGACACACTTGTAGCCCTGGCTTGGGCAAGGCAAATGCATTACATGCAACCAAAATGTTTGTGCCCCCATAATATCCTGATTTAAAAAAATTTAAAAAAGAGAATTGTTTTAAGGAATCTCAGCAAACCTCCAGAAAATACACAGAAATGGTTCACTGAAATCAGGAAGACAATAAATGAGCCAAATGAAAAATGTAACAGATATTGAAATTATTTTTAAAAAATAAAACATATTCTGGAGCTGAAAAATAGCATGAATGATATGAAAAATGCAACAGAGAGAGAGCATCAACAGAAAAATTAATCATGCAAAAGAAAGAATCAATGAACTCAAAGACGGGTTATTTGAAAATATACAGTCAGAGAAGAAAAAAGAATGAAAAGGAATAAGAAAGATTACAAAATTTGAGAGACACATCAAAAGGGCAAATATTTGAGTCACAGGAATTCATAAATGAGAAGAGAAAGACAAAGAGGTAGAAAGCTTATTTAAAGAAATAATAGTAGAAAATGTTCCACATCTGGGGAAAGACATAAATTTCCAGGTACAGGAAGATCAAAGGTCACCAATCAGATTCAATCCAAATAAAACTTCACTAAGACACACTATAATCAAAGTGTCAAGAATCAAGGACAAAAAGAGGATCCTGAAAGCAGCAAGAGAAAAGAAGCAAATAACAGTTAAGGGAGATCCAAAAAGGCTAGGTTTGTATTTCTTAGCAGAAATCTTACAGACAAAAGAAGAGTGAGATGCTACATTCAAAGTGCTAAAGGAAAAAAAAACTGCCAGCCAAGAATACTATATTTGGCAAAGATATCCTTCAGAAATGAAGGAGAGATAGACTTTCCTGACAAACAAAACCTGAGGTAATTCATCACCACCAGACCTTCTAAAAAAATGCTAAAAGGAGTTCTTCAAGCTGAAAGAAAAGATTGCTAACTAATAATAAAAAACATAAGAAAATATAAAACTCACTGGTAAAATAAGTGCACCATCAAAATATAGAGTACTGTAATAGTAATGGTGGTGCATAAATCACTTATATCTCGAGTATGAAGGTTAAAACATAAAAATTGAAAATAATAATAGCTACAACAATTTGTTAAAGGATACATAATATAAAAAGATGTAAATTGCAACATCAAAAATTTTAAGTGAGGGGGTGAAGTGCAGAAATTTTGTATGTGATGAAAGTTAAGTTGTTATCAGCTTAAAATAGCCTGTTATAAGTATATGAAGCTTTTTATAAGCTTTATGGCAACAACAGACAAACCCGTAGTAAATATACAAAAGATAAAATGAAATCAAATTTTAACACTAGAGAAAAATCACCTAATCACAAAAGAAAACAACAAAAGAAGAAGAAAGGAATAAAGGATCTACAGAACAACCAGAAAATAATTAACAAAATGGCAGTAGTAATTACTTACCTATCAGTAATTATCTGAAATTTAAATGGATTAAATTCTCCAATCAACAGACATAGAATGGCTGAGTGAATAAAAAAATTACTCAAATACGTGGGGCCTACAAAAGACTCACTTCACCTTTAAGGACACTAATAGACTGAAAATTGAAACACGAAAAAAGGTATCCCATGCAAATGGAAACCAAACAAACAAGGAATAGCTGTACTTATATCACATAAAATAAAATAAACTTCAAATCAAATACTATAAATGAAGACAAAAATATCATTATATAATGATGAAAGGGTCAATTCATCAAGTGATATAATAATTATAAATGTAAATGTACCCAACACACAAGCAACTAAATACATAAAGCAAATATTAATATATCTGAAGGAAAGATAGACTGCAATACAATTACAGTAGGGAACTTCAACCTCTTACTTTCAGAATGAATATATCATCCAGACAGAAAATGAATAAGGAAACATTGGACTTAAATTACACTTTAGCCCAAATGGACCTAATAGGCATACACAGACCATTCTATCCAAAAGCAGAAGAATACACATTCTTCTTAATTATATATGGAACATTCTCCAGGATAAATCATATGTTAGGCCACAAGACAAGTCTTAAAAAAGTCAAGAAGGTTGAAATTATATCAAGCATTGTTTCTGACCACAATGACAGGAAACTAGAATCAATAACAGGAGGAATTTGGAAAATTCACAGACACATGGAAATTAAATAACATGATCCTGGACAACCAATGGGTCAATGAATATATTAAAAGGGAAACTTAAAAATATCTTGAGACAAATGAAAATGGAAATACGATACATCAAAACTTATGGGATTCAGCAAGAGCAGTTCTAAGAGGGGAAGTTTATAGCAATAAACAGCTACATAAAGAAGGAGGAAAGATCTCAAATAACCTAAAGTTACCTCTCGTAAAACTAGAAAAAGATGAAAAACTAAGCTCAAAATCACCAGAAAGACGGAAACAATATTGGATCTGAGGTAAATGAGATAGAGGCTATAAAAACAATAAAAAGATCAAGAAAAGAAAGAATCGGATTTTTGAAAAGACAGGCAAAATTAATAAACCTTTAGCTAGACTAAGAAAAAAAGAGAGAAGACTGAAATGAATAAAGTCAAAATGGAAGAGGAGATGATACAACTCATACCACAGAAATGCAAAGAATCATAAGAGGCTACTACGAATAATTATACACCAAAAAATTGAACAACCTAGAAGAAATCAATAAATTCCCGGACACATAAAGCCTACAAAGACTGAATCACAAAGAAACAGAAAAATCTGAACAAACCAATAACAAGTAAGGAGATTTAATCCACAATCAAATACCCCCCATCAAACAAAAGCCCAGGACCTGATGGTTTCACTGCTGAATTCCACCAAACATTTAAAGAACTAATACCAATTCTTCTCAAACGCTTCTAAAAAATGTAGATGAGGAGATACTTCCAAACTCATTTTATGAGGCCAGCATTACCAGGATACCAAACCCAGACAAGAACATGACAAGAAAAGAAAATTACAGGCCAATATCCCTGATAAACATACATTAAAAATCCTTCAAAAAGTACTAGTAAATCAAATTCAATAGCACATTAAAAAGATATTCACTATGATGAAGTGGGATTTGTCCCTGGGATGCAAGGATGGTTCAACATACACAAGTCTATAAAGATCACACATTAATAGAATGAAGAACAAAAACCATATAATCATCTCAATAGATGCAGAAAAAGCATTTGACAAGATTCAACATTCTTTCATGATAAAAATTCTCAACATGATAAAAACTGTCAAAAATTAACCATGGAATAAATGTACAACAACACAATAAGGGTCATACATGACGAGCCCGTAACTAACGTCCTACTCAATGGTGAAAAGTTGAAAGTTTTCCCTCTAACATTGGGAATAAGATTAGGATACTCACTCTTCACCACTTCCACTCAATATAGTACTGCAAAGCCTAGCCAGAGCAATTAGGCAATAAAAAGAAATAAAAGGCACCCAAATTGGAAAAGAGGAGGTTATATTGTACCTCCTCACAGATGACATGATCTTACATGTAGAAAACCATGAAAATATCACCAAAAAATTGCTAGAACTAAGAAAAAAATTCAGTAAAAAATCAAATCAAAATCCATGTGCAAAAATCAGTTGCATTTTTATACACTAACAATAAAGTATCTGAAAACGAAATCAGAGTAAACCAATTTATGATAACTATAAAAAATATTTAAGAATGAATTTAACCAAGGAGCTGAAATATGTGTACCCTAAAAACTCTAGGCATTGATGACAGAAATTGAAGAAGAAACAAAGGAATAGAAATATATCCCATGTTCATGGATCGGAAGAATTAATATTATTAAAATGTCCATACTACTCAAAGTGCTCCACAGATTCAGTGCAATCAGTATGAAAATTCCAATGTCGTTTTTCACAGAAATAGAAAAAACAAATCTAAAATATATGTGGAAGCACAAAAAACCCTGAATAGCCAAAGCAATTTTAAACAAAAAGAACAAAGCTGAAAGTATCACACTACCTGACTTCAAAATATGCTACAGAGCTATAGTAATTGAAACAGGATCATACTGGCATAAACATAGAGACATAGACAAGGGGAACAAAATAGACAGTTTGCATTCAGCATTTATGGTCAATTGATTTTTAACAAAGGTGCCAAGCACACACAATAGGGAAAGGAAAGTCTCTTTAATAAATAGTATCAGGACAACTGGATATCCACGTGCAGGAGAATGAAATGAGACCTTTATCTCACACCATACTAAAAAAGCAACTCAAAATTGATTAAGGATTTAAACATAAGACCTGAAACTGTAAATTACTAGAAGAAAACATAGAGGGAAGCTCCATGACATTGGTCTGAACAATGATTTTTCAGTTATAACACCAAAAACACAATCAACAAGAGCAAAAATAAACAAGTGGAGCTACATCACTTAAAAAAGCCTCTGTATAGCAAGGAAACCATCACTAGAATAAAGGGGCAGCCTACAGAATGTGAGAAAATATTGGCAAACCATATATCTGATAAGGGGTTGATATCCAAAATATATAAGGAATTCAAATGATTCAATAGAAAAAAACAAACCAATTTAAAAATGGGCAAAGGATCTGAGTAGACGTTTTTTAAAGGAACAAGTACAAATGGTCAACGGTATCAAAATGCTCAGTATCTCTAATCGTCAAGAAAATGCAAATTAAAACCACAATGAGATATCACCTCACACTTGTTGGAAAGGCTGTTATCAAAGATTACAGATAATAAACAATTCGAGTATATGGAGAAGAGGGAAGCCTTGCACACTGTTAGTGGGAATGCAAATTAGTTCAACCATTATGGAAAACAGCATTGAGTTTCCTCAAAAAATTAAAAATAGAACTACTGTATGATCCAGCAATCCCCATATTTGCTGTATATCCAAAGGATATGAAATCAGTACCGATGCCTCTAGACCTATGACCTTGCTACATCTCCATAAGCCCATTGTAAATCAAAAGTACTGTAAGTCAAAAACGCATTTAATACCTTGATAAACCCATCATAAAGTTGAAAAATCATAAGTCGAACCATCATAAGTCAGGGACTGTCTGCACACTGAGGTGTCTGCACTCCCGTGTTCATTGCAGCGTTATTTGCAATAGCCAAGATTTGAAATCAACTTAAGTATTCATCAATGACATCAATCGATGAATGGATAAAGAAATGTCATGCATGTATACACAATGGAATACTATTCAGCCTCAAAAATGATGAAAATCCTGTGATTTGCAACAACATGGATGAACCTGGAGGACACTGTGTTAAGTGAAATAAGCCAAACACAGAGAGACAAATATAGCATATCTCACTTACACACAGAGTGCAGAAAAGTTGAACTCATAGAAGTTGAGAGTATGTGGTGGTAAATGGGTGGGGCTTGGGGAGAGAAGGAGATTGGGGAGATGTTGGTCAAAGTATACAAAGTTTCAATTAGAAAGAATAAGTTCAAGAGATCTATTGTATAACATGGTGGCAATAGTTAATAACGTACGGTATTCTTGAAAATTACTAAGAGAATAGACTTTAAGTGTTCTCACCACAAAAAATGGTAAGTACGTAAGGTAATATATAAGTAAATTAGCTAAATTTAGCCTTGTCACAACCTATGTATATTTCAGAACAACATTGTACATAATAAATATATACAATTTTTAATTTGTCAATTTAAAGAAATGGTTAAAATGGTAAAAAATAAACAAATAACCAAAAGACAGAGCGTCTGAAAAAAATTATAGGTAAATAACAATTACTTTGTTCATCACAGGACAATGGGCTGGATGTCTCCTTTCTTGCATCTCCATTAGTCAATACTGGTCCACAGGACTCTGAAGACAATAGAGAGCACAGCTGAGACACAATACAGCCTTGCTCTGTCCTATTTCCATTCTGTTTTACCTCACCCTGCCTCTCTTTCCTTCTCAAGTTTCTACTTAACAGCCCTGTCTGCATCTGTTGCTGCCTCCACCCTGTGAAGGTGTCTGTGCCTCACTGAGTCCACGGCCAGCCTCTCTCTAACTCCTTTTCTGTTTTGTTTCTGATTCTCTTCCCTGGTGAGGCTCTGCAACTCTCCCCCTTGTCTCCCAGTTTTCCTTCCTAACTTTCTTCCTCCAGGTCTGTTCATCAGGGTATCAAGCTCCATTCCTGCCCTCTCTGTGTCTGTGTGATTCCCCCTTTGTTAAATAACTGTCTCCCTGCGTCGTGCATTAATCCACTCCCTGCCCTCAGCCAGGGCCCCCCAGCCCCTCCACACTCATGCAAACCCAGTCAGTTAGTCTTACCTGCTGGCTCAGGCTTTTGGATACATTGTTGATTTGCTCGTTGGCATCCTAGTGTACCACTTTTGTCTCTGATCATATCATTTCTCCTTGTGTTTGCCTGTTCTGTTTCACAGAGGTGCTCCAAGAGTCCGCTCTCAGGTGGGGTTGTACCTAAACCATATTTTGATTCATAGATATTTTATTTGCCCCTGCTGCTCATCACTCCTTGTCCCCTCCAACCACCACAGCATGGGCCACCGCTGGATGGAGGTCAAAGCACTAAGGCCGTAGCCACCGTCAAGCAGACACAGGCAGAAAACTGTGAAGCAGGCACATGAGTAAAACATCCAGGACCAGAGCCAGCAGGAACTGGCAGCAGGTATGTCCAAGGGGTGTGAGAAGAAGAAACCCTCCCAGGAAACCCAGAGGATAAAGACCTGTTATTTAAATCCTGAACTTGAAAACACTACAGATGCAAAGACTGAAAATTCTGGGCAACCAGTTACACAAGAGGCAGCCCCACGGCACATTCCAGAATGGCATGAGGCAACAAAGGACAGAACAGTCAACAGGAACAGACCAGTGGAAAAGGAGGAATCCAAGTGTGGTCCAGGCAGGCTTTGGGAAGAGTTTTCACCAGTTCCTGGGGGGAAGAAATTAGAAGTTTATTTCAGAAATTGAACCATGGGTTTCGTCATTCTCCCATAATCCCTTTTTAGTCTTCATAGTGTAGGAGTTAAAGACCCTCTAAGTCTCAGTGCAGAGCCCATCAGGAACTGGCAGATCCACCAGGTCAGCCGCACCCCTGGCTGAGAGGCCTCGGCCAGGCCACCTCGCACTCTGGTAACCAGCCATGGCTTGTCTTGACATCCCTGGCCAAAGAGACCCTGCCTTTGTCCCAGAGCTGCCCCTCCCTCAGTTCCTGCCAAGTCCTGGTTGTCTCGGCCCCACCCCCTTTCATACCCTGCCCAGCCCCCATCTGTTCACTGTTTCCTGTCGGCCTTCCCATGAGGATTCAGTGTCTGATGCACTTCTACTTCCTGCAGCTCTTGCTATTCTTTTCTCTGTATTTTTCTCTCTGCATCTACGTCCCCATTTGTGCTCCATGTTTCTGCCTTTTCTGTTAGATTACCTGGGTAGCAGCACAGGATTAAGACACAGGCTCTGGGTTCAGAACACCTGGGTTCCTCTTTGCTCATCTGACCCTAGGCAAAATCCACACGTGGTCTCCCTAGATTTCAGTTTCCCTATCTGCAAGATGGGCTCGTAAGTAACACTAATCTCAGGTGGTATCTGTGAGCACTAAACCAGCAACTGCCACCGAGCAGATGTTCATTCAGAGTGAGCTGTTAGTATTAATAACACAGCTCTTCTCTTCAGCCTTCAGTCTCTCTCTCAAAGTACCCAGATCCTCTTCATATCTGAACCACTTCCTTTGTGTCTCTTTCTGTCACTTCCTTTCTCTGTGAATATTCTTGTTCTTGAACGGCATCCCCCACATTTAAATCAGTCCTTTCTTCTGCCATCACCAAGTGTGATATCGTGATATCATAAAAAATATACATTTTGCTCTTCCTCTGCTCCTGGCCAGAGATCCTAAAACCCTAGTAATATCCTAAGTGTTAAGGTGAAAACAGCATCTTTTGCCGTTCATAACAAGCCCCTTTCAACTACACCTCAGATTATGTTAATGAGGTGCCTTTTGGAAAATCCCTATGGATGGGGGGCTGGTTGTAGTGGGGGAAGTTAACACATGATTAGAGGATGGGAATTTCAGCCCCTCTCCCTGGCCTTTAGAGAGGGCAGTGGGGAATGGAGCTTGACTTAATCACCTACAGCCCATTATTTTATCAATCATAATTATATAATGGAATTTCTGTAACAGACCTAGATGACTGCGTTCAGAGTGCTTCTGGGCTGGCAAACAAACGGAAGTGCTGGGAGGGTGGTGCGCCCAGACAGGGTACGGAAGCTGTGTGTCCCTTCCCCATACATTGCCCTACATGTCTCTTTAATTTGGCTGTTCTTTTTTTTTTTTTTTATTTCAGCATATTATGGGGGTACAGATGTTTAGGTTACATATGTTGCCCTTGCCTCCCCCCTCCCCCCCAATTTTGGCTGTTCTTGAGTTGTGTTTTTTATAATAATTTGACAAACGTGTAAATGTTTCCCTGAGTTCCGTGAGCTGTGCTAGCCAAGTATCAAACCCAAAGAGGAGGTCATGGGAACCTCTGATTTACAGCCAGTTGGTAAGAGCACAGGTCACAGCCTGAGACCTGTGACTAGCGTCTGAAGTGAGGGACAGTCTTGTGAGACTGACCCTTAACATGCACAGTCTGCGCTAACTCTGGTAGAACTGAGTTAAATCAGAGGACACTTGGCATCTCCAGAGAACTGGAGAATGGGTTGGTGTGGGGAAACCCCCGCACATGCGCTGTCAGAAGTGCTGTGAGTGTGAGGGCTCAGACAACTAAGACAGGTCTGTCTTTCACCCAGAGTCTTCTCTTTAGTATTGACCATGGGCCACAGCTCTTAGCCCTTCACAGCTTCACAGGGATCTTCTCCTGAGGGACCTTGCTACATCACCATCACTTCCAGGCAGTTAGTGTCTTGCAATCTGGCTACTGACACACTCGCTCCCATCCCTTCATCCTGGTTATTGGGCCGGCAATGTCTTGTGACGGCTGCTCCTCCAGGACCCACACCTGGGTGGGAGCTCAGACAGACTCCCCTCCCTGCCGTCCCCATGGTCCTTCCTCATTCTTCCCCGATTCACAATCTCCACTCAGCACCTCGGGCCCCTTTTCCTCTTAGCAGCTGAGAAAGTTCCGTCCTGTCGTTATTACCTTGTTCAAGGCTTAGTTGGCTGCTGGGCCCCTCCTCTCTCCCTTCTTCATCACTTTCTTGTAAATACGATTTGTCTGGGAGCACTGAAGAGCCAGAGACAGAGTCAGCGGGAGAGAGAAGGAAATTAGTTATCTCCACCAGAGACCAGCAACAACATCGCTAAATTATACATTTAGGAATTTCCAGCCCTTGTGTCACTCAGAGCTCAGTGGGTCCCACATGACTTAACGTTCTCTGGTTATCCCCTGGGACAGAAAAGAGAAGACCCCATCAAGGAAGACTTTGTTTCCCAGAAACAGAAAAGAGATACTCAAGATTTAAGGCTAAAGGAGAATTAAAAACATCGTGAGCCATGTTACTCACCTAAAAACAATTTCAGATGGAACAAAAAGCACATATCAAAATAAGTAATAGAAGTGAAGTGTGTTTTGTGAACTGTTCAAACTAAGGAAAAAATGGGGATTTCTTGGGGAGAAGGTCTTGGGTCCTAGAGAGCTGATTATAAAAGGGAAAACCCCAACAGCTTTGGTAATGGGGCTAGAAAAGAGGAAGGTTTTGGCTTAATTGGGTCAGGGAGGAGGAGTGATTCCCAAAAAACATAGCAGAGGACACAGGGGCAGCTCGCATGGACTTCAGGATCCAGGAGGAGGAAGCGTCTCCCAGAAGGCAATGGGGCATAGCACTGGGTGAGGCAGTGGGCAGTGCCCTGGGCACCAGCAGTGAGGCTCCATCCTGTCACCCAAGCACCGGGAGCCACTCGGAGACCTTGCGGGCTCCCTGTAGTCCATGGAGAGGATCAGAGTCCCTGAGATGTGACCAGTAAAGGTAGCACCATTACCTTGGCACCTACAATCTGGGGACATCCTGGTTACAAATACAATATTGACTTGAAATTTGTGCACAGGTATTCGACTTCCTTTAATTTCCTCTTCTGGTTTGAATGACTTGCTATCAAAATTATTTTATTTTATCTTATTTTATTTACTGTTTTTTTGAGACAAGAGTCTCATTCTGTTGTCCTGGGTAGAGTGCAGTGGTGTCATCATAGCTCACTGCAACCTCAAACTCCTGGCCTGAAGCAATCCTCCTGCCACAGTCTCCCCAGTAGTGGGACTACAGGCCTGCACCAAGAGACCAGGCTAAATTTTCTATTTTTAGTAGAAACAGGGTCTCATTTTTGTTCAGGTTGGTCTCGAACTCCTGAGCTCAATCAATCCTCCCGCCTCGGCCTCCCAAAATGCTAGGATTACAGGCGTGAGCCACTGCGCCTAGTGAAAATTATTTTATTCTTAATTAGATAAGGTTACTATTGACACAAATCAACAAGCTATGTATACCTTCTTAAAATTTTTTTCTGTGTTTATAAACCTGTAGTGTCTCTTTGTTGCATCTTAAATAAACTTCAAATTCCTCAGCTTTAAATGCCATATGGTTCAAAATCTTTCTCCAACTTATCTCTCCTGAATCAGCTCCTACGCTGCTTTGCACTCTTAGATTTGGCCAAATCCAATTTGTTCTGTTTTGCAGATATGTTTTCACACTTTTATTCCTGTTCTCATTGCATCCACCCTCCTCGGGGCATGTGTCCACTTTTCTTGTGATGTCTCTAGCTCTTATTTGGACAACTTGGTTGAGACCAAACTACATTGGAATAAAAAGTTTTCTAGGGAAGTGAAAAAAAAAAAATGGAGGATGTCTTCTTCAATGTGTCCCAATAAAAGAGTGAAATCATGCCTTCTCAGGAAAAAGTCTGAAATTAAACCGTTAGTTTTGTATAGCACCAAAAATAATCCCTGGAAGAGCAATCCGTTTTGTGATTATTCAGTTAATGTTTGTTTCACCCCTTGTGGATAAAGGGTAAAAATACCCATTTCTCCTTTGCCAAAGGCAAATTTTATCCAGGGTTTACTTCCTTGTTCATTATTCTGGAAATTGTGGCCTTTTTGCTCTGTTACCAGGCAAACACTGGGCTTTGAAAAGACCCATGACTGGCAGACTGGGAGGGACGAAACATGAAGTACAAATACCTGATGGGAAGGAATAACTTTGGCCTTCCTTCTATGTGGTAACTCTTGTATCTCAGCTTATCTATTGTGGGGTCCCTGAAAGCTATGACTATGGAGATGTTATAAGAGATATTGACTCCCACGGGCATGTGGTGCTAGGCCAAGGTGGATCCTGCAACAACAGCTGAGCTGTCACTCAAGGCAGGTTGTAGTCAACTTGGTGGACTGCTGTGTAGACCACTGCAAAGGCTCCAGCTGAAGAAAAGCAACCAGTGTCGCGCAGTTGGGATTCTGTGTTGCTTATTCTATGTTCTTCTAAGTAAACCTGATGCCAACGTGGTTCTGTTGTCTTCTGAGTCTAAATGTCCGGTTAAGCAGACCTGTAGGTGGTTGTACCATAGCTATTACATCATAGCTTCAAGAAGGCTCATAACATGCCTGTTTTGTTAACTACTGCATCGCCACTGCTCAGCACAGTGTGTGGCACATGGTAGAAGATCAATATATGCTTGTTTAAAACATTGGCCCTGGACCTCAAATGGTAGGTAATAAACCTAATTACCATTTATGAAGCTTTTATAAATGGGAATTAAATCGGGATATTCCTTCATGTGGACGTCGCTGAACAATATCTTCAGAACTTCTAGGTTAAAGTTCTTCTCCAGCTCACTGAGAACATTGTACACCACTCTTTGTACAGGCACCAGGTTTCTACAAGATTCTTGAGAATCCTTAAAAAATAATGAATGGAAAAATATAAGAACAAATTTCAAAGAGTCCCGGAAAGTAATTTTATGACTAATGTATTCCAATTTCCTCACATAGGTATCTTCTCATGTAAAGTTTTGTAATTTTATATATTCATATAGTTACTAAATGGAACAAGTCAATCCTTCCTCCTTAAAAGTAACCATTGATGAGTTTGATCTCTTCACACTAATTTACATTAGATGTAAAAAGGAGCAATTCTGAAGAATAAAAGTGGGTTAACGTTAAAGGATGTGTAACCCTTTAAGAGCCTGGCTGAAATGTTTAAGAATAGACTTAGCAGGTGATGAGTGGCTGTTCTGTTGGCTGGACAACCCCCTGCCCTTCCTACAGGACTGCCTTGGCCTGAAGGGCTCAGGGAAACCAGGTGACCATTCTCCCCTTGCCGTAAACTTGGCCACAGAGGAGGCATACTCATGGGCAAAGAGAAGACTTGTTGTTCTGTATCTCCAACAGGGTCTATTGGTGAAATCACCCAAATTTTAAAAATTAAAAACGGAAAGAGAAAGAAACCTGAAAGATATTGGAGAAAGAATAGCAAACATCTACTCCCAAATTTGTCCTAACCAGACACTAATTTCCTCTGGGTTTTAATGTTCTTAGATGTAGATACTTTAAATTGATGTTAATTGAAATAAAATGCCATACCAATTACCATTTCAGTAAATGAATTCATTAAAATTATTTTTAATTTTTAGTTTATATTATATTGTATGACTCCCTATGAGACAGTGTACATTTATTGAGTATATCTATTTCTGACCCAGCTTATTTCCAGTGCCATTCACCCTGACACCAGAGGGTGCCATGGACCCCATTCCTTCAGTTAGAAGCAGGATCATCTTTGGTGATTTCTGCTTCTCCCCTCCCCTTCTGCCTTCCAGGAGCACTTATAGAAATACTTGAAAATGTTCCCCACTCATAGAAGATCCCTCAGTCAGCTACTTGTACCCCAAAGTTTGGGTCTAGGATATCAAAGCCCAATTTACTTTGAAGATGGTTTACCAGATTATGACATAATAAAGTTTACTTACTTCAAACATTTTATTTGTGATGAATTCATGGTCACGGAGGCATTCAAGGAATGGAAATGTCTTTCTTATTGCACATGAAATCTCCACCTTATGTCTTTTGAAGTGACTGAATATACAGTCATAGATAAGCCTGTCCTCTACGTTCTGCTCTTCTGTGGCCATCCTAGGGAAAGAGGATACCATGTAAAAACAGTCATCAAGATTCCAAGATGTTTGTGGAGGATGTAAGATTTTATATATAAACAATAGGCTATGAAGAACCAACACATATAAAATAGGTGGTCCTGAGTAGAGGCCAGAGTAAATGGAATTGAAGCAACAAACAAAGATGAAATAGAAGAAAGCACGGAAGTTACGAACAACTAATATATAGGACTGAAAAAGTCCTGTCCATCCTGATCAAAACCATTGAAAATATATCTTTACCTAAACATAACTGAAATATTTTTTAATTAAAAAATCTAAATTCCTACAAAGCCAAGATGGAGTAAACAGGTCATTCATAGAGAAATGAAAAACAATGGTATAAAAATAAAATCCAACCTTGAAAATGCATCTTAACTAAAAACTGAGAGAAAATGAATCTCAGAAAGATGAAAACAACATCAGAACGATAAAAACAAGCTGTTAAAGAAGAAATATCATCCTATATCATGAATTGATTCATAAATAATATGTGGTTTAATATGATGATGATATGATAAGGTATAAATGGAGAATTTCATGAAAATGTCAATGATATCTCCTGGGACATCTGGTTCTGCTTTGTGTTAATATAAATTTCTTTGTGCTATTGTTATATATAGTGAATCTTTTTAGGCATCTGAATTTCAGAAATTGCTGCCGCTTCCTGTGAAAGTAATTTTAAACCTGAGTCTGTAATTCTGGCTCTTAGTTGATCGCTTTATAGCTATGATAATGTTTGAATCAACATCTCTATATTCCTAAATGCTATGACAACTCATGAGCTTTCTTTGTCAAACCAGAAGGGAATTATCAGCACTTCCCAGTACCGAAAATGCAGCAGGGAATAATAATGCCACATTATTGTTTTTTAATTTCTGTAAAAAAAAAGTTTCTGGTTAAAGATTAGAGATTGAAGAGAAGCATATCTTCTCTTTTATTAAAGACCCCACTAAAATTCTAACAAAGGAATTAGATTTACAATGACAAAGAGAATGTTAGAGAACAATGAGTAGATGAAAAATTTCAACCAGAGGAGAGACTTGCTATTGTGGGTGGAGGATGCTCCCAGAGATCAGGAAAGCAATTAGTGTGCCCTGCGGAACTCTGAAGAGGCAGTGGAGATTTAGAGGGAGATGCAGGGCTAAAAATTGATGTGCTATTTGAAAAATGAAGAACAGAACAGTGCATCCCCTGCCTGTCAACGCCCATGCTGACTACATGCAGCTGGGTAGCCTCTCAGGGGCAAACATTGCTGTCATTTCTTTCATCACGTTAATACTACCTGTTTTGGGATTTCACATAAATAAAATAATATATAATGCATGCTTTTGTGTCTGTCATTTTTTGCTCATCACCCATGTTGTTGCATTGAAGAGCAGTTTGGTCCTTTTTTATTGTTGAGTAGTATTCCATTCTGTGAATCTACAAAAATCTGTTTATTCATTTTCTTGTTGGTGGACATTTGGCTTGATTCAAACTTGGGACTATTATGAATAAAACTGTACAAGTCTTTTGTGGCAAGATGTTTTCATTTTCTTGGGTAAATACCTTGGAGTGGAATTGTCGGGTCATTGTGTAGGAGTATGTGTAACCATTTTTGATGCTGTCCAACTGTTTTTCAAAGACTATTAGAGATGGTCTTTCTATTATAATTTCAGCTATTCTAGTGTGTATTATATGATATCTTATTTTAGTTTTAATTTGTATTTCTTTAATGAACAGATGTTGAATTTTATCAAGTATATCTACTGAGCTATTCATAGGGTTTTTCATTTTTATTCTTTAATTTGGTGAATCACATTGGCTGATTTCCAGAGCCTCCTTTTATGTAGGAACAGATAACTACAAATCAACAGACATTTGAGGAAATACTCCAATACTAGAAAGAATAATTTTAAGAGAGAAAAACGTCTCTAAGAGAAACAGAGATATTATAGAAAGAGGAGAAAAATTCCAAATAATACCTATTTGAATGTAAAACTTCAAATTATACAAACAACCTCACAATGTTGAGTTGACTGGTAAAGGGAAATGTCAGTTAAATGTTTTTTTCAAGCATGAGAACAATATGGTTTTAAATTCAACTGTGACAGTCAAAGAAATATAGGTTAAAGAGTGAATTTGAAAAGTTGAAAGTAACTACTAACTGAGTAAAATCAGACCCTATAAAACCTTATGAAACACTGAAAAATAAAAATACAAAGCATATAACACATTTTGCATTTTCAGAGAGATAAAAGAAAAAAAATGAGTTATAAAAGATAAAATGTTAAAAAGATATAAAAGATTATTAATAAAACTAAACGTAAATGAAAAATGATGATATTTCCACGAGTGGATTAATAAAATATGGTATACATATACCGTGGAGTACTACTCAGCCACAAAAAACAATGTTAATCTAGCACTTCTTTTATTACCCTAGATAGAACTGGAGCCCATTATACCAAGTATCACAAGAATGGAAAAACAAGCACCACATGTACTCAACAACAAATTGGTATTAACTGATCAACACTTAAGTGCACATATAGTAGTAACATTCATCGGGTGTTGGGCAGGTGGGAGAGGGGAGGAGGGGATGGGTATATTCACACCTAATGGGTGCGGTGCGCACCATCTGGGGGATGGACACACTTGAAGCTCTGATTTGGGTGGGGCAAAGGCAATACATGTCACCTAAACACTTGCACCCCCATAATATGCTGAAATTTTTAAAAAGTGATTTTTTTTTTTTTTTTTTTTTTTGGAGACAGAGTCTCACTCTGTTGCTTGGGTTAAAGTGCCGTGGCGTCATCCCAGCTCATAGCAACCTCAAACTCCTGGGCTCAAGCGATCATCCTGCCTCAGCCTCCTAAGTAGCTGGGACTACAAGCATGCGCCACCATGCCTGGCTAATTTTTTCTATATATTTTTGGCTGTCCAAGTAATTTCTTTCTATTTTTCAGTAGAGACGGGGTCTGGCTCTTGCTCAGGCTGGTCTCAAACTCCTGAGCTCAAATGATCCCCACTCGGCCTCCCAGAGTGCTAGGATTACAGGTGTGAGCCACCACGCCCAGCCAAAATGATGATATTGAAAGGCATAGAACCCAACTAAAAACACAACTAAGACAAAGTGACACAGAATTTGTTGAAATCAAAGATAAGCATGTTATAGTATGCGACTGCAAACAATACACAAAGCAAGCGTGTTCCCATCAATGTCAAATCAAAAGTGAAGAAACAAATAATGGGAAAATGTTTTATGGGCATTGAAAAACAATTCACCTCTAGTTTTTGACTCTTTACATATGTAAAATGTATAGGCTCTGGATAAATTAAAATGATTTATCATTTAATATTGTGACTTAAAAATAGACAACACCTTTTTCTCAATATCTTTGAAATACATATATCAATATTGAGCATAATCTTGGTCACAAAAGAAGTCTTAATAAGGTACAATCGATAAAAGCTAAACACACTGACGTTAAAGAAAATAAATTACTTAGAGATTTTAGAAAATAAAACAGCTCATTTTGTCATGTCAAAAATGAAATAAAACTTGGAGCTAGAGATTACTATTGTTTTTTTTAATTTCAAAATATTACAGGGGTACAAATGTTTTTGGATACATATATCGATGTTGTTATGCTTGAGTCAGGGTTATAAGTGTGCCCATCACCCAGATAGTATTTATTGTGCACATTAGGTAGGTTTTTGCCCAGCCCCTCCTCCCCCTTTCCCCCTGCTTGGTTTCCACTGAGTTTTACTTCCCTCTGTGCACATGTGTGCTCATTGGTTAGTTCCCATTTAATAGTGAGTACATGTGGTCTTTGTTTTTCCATTCTTTAGATACTTCACTTAGGATAAATGGTCTCTAGTTCCATCCAAATTGTTGAAAGCTAGAGATTATTTTAAAACATAAGAAAAAAGCAAAAAGTAATAAGGATGAGTAAAGCAAACTTGGTTTAACATTAAGAAATTGCTCTATAATTTTACATCAACAAATAAAAGGAGAAAAAGTATACATATCCACAAATGATTTTAAAAGGAAATTTGATGAATCTTAGTAGCTATTTTTATAAAAACTCTATATGAAATAAAAACTAACACAATATAAAGTCTCTAAAACCAGGAAATGCTACAATAAACATTGAAATGGTAAAGTCATTAAAATAGAAAAAATTGCAGAAATTTCTACCATTACCACCATTATTTTATATATATATATAAGTAAAATTATATATATATATATGCAATGGGATATAAAAAGGAAATCATTGGTATAAATACTAAAATAATATACATATATGTTTTATGACTATATACATAGAAACCCTAGAGACCTAATAAAATTCATAAAAAAAGAGAATAATTGGCCAAGAAATATGAATAATAAATAGATATGTAAAAGTGTAGTTTTTGTTTGAAACAACATAAATTGAAAAAACATAATACTCAGGCATAAAAGCAAATACACATGCATATATTTATAAACATCGGAAAGGTATGGGACCTACATGAAGAAAACTATAAAACCTTGTTGAGGGAATTAAATAAAATATAAATACAAATATACAAAGTACCCTAATTAGAAAAAAATAGTAAGTTTAAAAAATCAATTCTTCTGAAACTGTTATGTAACTGTGGTGTGCTTGCAACCTGACACTCCACTAAAACTGGATAAAATAATGTAAATATTTATATGACAGGACAAACATCTGAGTCAGACAAAAACAAAATAGCAAGAGGAAGATTTCTCTTAATAGATTTAAATGTTTAAAAAAACAATAAAGATATGAAAGTATAGAAACACAATTTCAACACGTATGACAAGTGTTATTATATCAGATATTAATAGACAATAATTCCAGTCTATTAATTAAAAATAACAAGCACCCTCCCTCAAATGGACCTGAATAGGCAGGTTAGAGAAAACAAAATTAAAATGTCCAATAAACATATGAATGCATACACACTAAAACATCAATGAGAAACCATTCCTCACCTATTAGATTGGCAAACACAATTTCATTAGTGATACTATTCGGTGTGGGAGAAGATTCAGAGAAACAGACACTCATTCATTGCTGATATGAGCATGAATTACTATAGCCTTTTCAGAAAATATCTGGCAATATCTACCAAATTTTAAGATACACTACAGAATGACCCAACAGTCCCACTTTTGGAATTTATCCTATCGAAATAAAAACACCAATATGCATCCTATAGAAACAAGAACTCTAGAACTTTCAATGGCTCCCCATTTCTTCAAGAGTGAAAACCAAATTCTTAAACTGTTCAAAGGGTCTAAAATGATCTATCCCTTCTCTCCTCTCCCCTTGCTCACTTCTTTCTGGCCATGCCCACCTCTTTGCTGTTTCTTGACTACACCAGGCATACTCCAGCATTAGGGACTTGATACCTGCTATTTCCTCTCTTTAGCATAGTCTTTGTCCAGATATCCATGTAGTGGACCAACTTCTTTGTTTCCTTTAAGTACTTGCTCCTTGTAACCTTCTCAATGATGCTTGCTTTGACCACCCTATCTAAAATCACAATCACAATCCCCCATTCACCCCTGTACTCTGAAGCCCCTAATCTGGTTCTTTCTTTTCTCCATGTCCTTGTCACTGGCCAACATACTAAATGAATTAATTATTTGTTTTATTTATTGTTTATTGTCTTATTCATTGTTTCTCTTTTCCCCAAAATATATAAGCAACAAAGGCAGGGATTGTGTCTGTTTTGTCCATTGATTTTTCTCGTGTACCTTACACATACAGGTGTCCAATATATATTTGTTGACTAGATATTCATAAATATAAAAGTATTTATTGAAGTATTGTTTTTAGTAAGAAATAAACAACAATAACATGTACCTCCATCCTGAAAATAACCTGTTTGGCTGAACGGTTGAGTATATGATGATAAATACATATTGTTGAACTATTACACAGCTATTTATTTGTAGTAATTTGGATGGAAGGTCATAGTTATATTGTTGAATAAAAACATCAGGTTCAGATTAATGCATTATGATCTTATTTTTATAAAAATTGAACTAATAAAGTCTTTTATTTGGGTGTAAAATTTAGAATGAATGTTGGGAAAGGCAGGTCAGTCACGTCTAGTCGAAGAGCCTAGCCAAGAGACAAACCCAATCATAGGGACCAGCCAGTAGACCCACCTAACCTCAGAACACAGGCAATGTCCCCACCCAACTAGAGACCCCAAGAGCAAACCCCGCCTGTCCAAGGACACTACCAGCTGGCCCATCCAGAATCCCAGGATGGACTGATGAGTCTACATCTTTCCCTTCCAAAGCAAACCTGTAAAGGCTGGAAGAGGTTGCCACTTCCTTAAATGTGCAGATAGCAATATGAGGATAGCAATATGAGGATACAAGGATAATAAAGAATCAGGAAAAAATAATACCACCAAAAGACACTAATAAGCCCCAATAACTGACTCCAAAAGAATGAAGATCTATGAACTTACTGAAGAAGAATTCAAAATAATACTTTTAAGGAAGGTCAGTGAACTACAAGAAAATACAGACAGACAACAAAAAAATTAGAAAACAATATATAAACAAAATTAGATGAATAAGAAATAGAAATCATAAAAAAGCCCAGACATCCTAGAGCTGGAAAACACAATGACTGAACTGAAAATATTTTAATAGAGTGCTTCAACAGAGATTCAGTCAAGTAGAAGAAAGAATCAGTGAACTCAAAGATAGGTCATTTAAAATTATCCACTGAGAGGAGCAAAAGAAAAAGAATGAAAATGAATGAAAAAAGCCTGTGGGATTTATGGGACACCATCAAGTGAAGCAACACACACATTACAGGAATTAAAGTAGGAGAAGAGAGAAAAAAATTATCAGAAAGTCCATTTAAAGAAATAATGACTGAAAACTTCCCAAATTTGGGGAGAGAAATGGATATCTAGATTCCCAAGTTCCAAAAGTCCCAAAACAGGTTGAGCACAAAAGGTCTATATCAAGAAACATTATAATTATATTGTCAGAAGATAAAAACGGAGAAAATTTTGAAAGCAGCAAGAAAAGAGTAACTCATCATATACAAGAGATCCCCCGTATGGATTTCACAGCCAAAACCTTGCAGGCCAGGAGAGATTGAGATGATATATTCAAAATATTAAAAGAAAAAAACTGTGCCAATCAAGAATACTTCACCTGGCAAAGCTGTCATTCATAAAGGAAGCAGAGATAAAGACTTGTCTAAACAAACAAAAGACTAAAAATGTCTTACAAGAAATGGTAAAGGGAGTTTTTCAAGCTGAAATGATAGGATATTCATTAAAAACATAACAATATATAAATATATGAAACTCACTGGTAAAAGTAAATATATAGTCAAAGTCAGAATTCTCTAAAATTGTAGTGATTGTGCATAAATCACTTCACATTCTGTTGTAAAAGTTAAAAAACAAACAAATTAAAATATAAGTATAATGATAATTTGTTACTGGATACATACTATAAAAAAAGACACAAATTTTAACATCAAGAAATTAAAATAGGGAGAGAAGTAAAAGTACAGAATTTGTATGCAATCAAAGTTGTTACCTAAAAATAGGGAGGTATAACTAGAAAATATTTTATGTAAGCCTCACGGAAACCACAAAGGAAAAATCTGTAGTAGATAAATAAAAGATTATGAGAAAAGAAAGTATACCACCACAAAAAGTCATCAAATCACAAAGAAAGCTAAAAAAATGAACACAAAAAGGAACTATAAAATAGTCAGAAAACAATAAAAAAAATAAGATCCAACAATTTGCTACATATAAGAGATTCACTTTGGCTTTAAGAACACATGAAAGCTGAAAGTGAAGAAATGGAAATAAGATATTCCAGGCAAAAAGTAAGGAAAAGAAAGCAGGGGTGACTATATTCACCTACATTTATGTCAGACAAAATGTATATTAAGTTAAAAGTGTTCACAAGAGACAAAGAAGGTCATTATATATGGAAAAAGGGGTCGATTCATCAATTCATCAAAAGACTGTAACAGCTGTAAATATTTATGCATCCAGTATTGGAGCACCTTACTATATAAAGCAAATGCTAACAGAACTGAAAGGAGAAGTAAATAGCAATACAATAGCAGTAGGGGACTTTAATACTCCTCTCTTAATGATTGATCAATCAGATAGAAAATCACGAAGGAAACGTTGAAGTTGAAACACTCTTCCGACCAACAGGACCTAGCAGACATATACAGAACATTTCATCCAATAGCAGCAGAATACACATTCTTCTCAAGTGTACATGGAACATTCTTCAGGATACATCATATGTTAGGCCACAAAACAAGTCTTAAAAAAGCCAAGATGGTTGAAATCATATCAAGTATCTTTTCTGACCACAATGGTATGACTACAAATCAATAACAGGAGAATTTATAAATACATGGAAACTTAACAACACATTCCTGAACAACCAACAGGTCAAAGAAGAAGTCAAAAGCGTAACTGAAAATATTTTGAGATAATCAAAAATCAAAACACAACATACCAAAATTCATGGGATGCAACAAGAGCAGTTCTAAGAGGCAAGTTTATAGCTGTAAACCCTTACATTTGGAGAAAAGAAAGATCTCAAACAACCAATCTTTATACCTGAGAAAGAAAAAAAAACTAAGCCCAAAGTTAACAGCAAGGAAATTATAATAAAGATTAGGGCAGCAATAAATAGGATATAGAAAAACAACAGAAAAAATCAACAAAACTCAGAGTTGTTTCTTTGAAAAGATAAACATAACTGACAAATCTTTAGCTAGGCTAACCAGGAAAAAAAAGAGACAGCACTCAGATAAATAAACTTATAAATGAAAAAGGAAACATTACAACCGGTACCCTAAAAATACAAAGGATCATGAGACTACTATAAAAAATTATATACCAACAAATTGGATTACCTGGAAGAAATGGATAAATTCCTAGACACATACAACCTACCAAGACAGAATTAAAAAGAAAAGAATAATCTAAACAGATCAATATGAATAAAAATATTGAATCAGTAATCAAGAACCTCTCATGAAAGAAAAACTCAGGACCAAATAGCTTCCTCGGTGAATTTCACAACACATTTCAAATAAAAACTAATACTAATCATTCTCAAACTCTTCCAAAAAAAAAAAAAATGAAGAGCAAGGAACATTTCCAAACTCATTTTATGAGGTCAGAATTACTCTAATGCCAAAGCTAGCTCAGAACACTACAAGAAAAGAAAATTACAGACCAATATCCCTGATGAACATAGATGCAAAATTTCTCAACAAAATACTAGCAAGCTAAATTCAACAGTACACTAAAAGGCTCATTCACCATGATCGAATGGGATTTATTCCTGGGATTCAAGGATGGTTCAACATATGTAAATCAATAAAGGTCATATACAACATTAACAGAATGAAGGACAAATATTATATGAACATTTTAATATTAATAGATGCAGAAAAAGCATTTGAAAAATTCGACATCCTTTTCTCATAAAAATTTTAACAAATTTGGCATAGAAAGAATGTACCTCAACATAATACAGGCCATATATGACAAGCCTACAGCTAACATCATACTCAACAATAAAAAGCTGAAAGCTTTTCCTCTAAACCAGGAATCAAACAAGGATGCCCGCACTCACCAATTCTATTCAACACAGTACTGAAAGTCCTAGCCAGATTGTTTAGGCAAGAAAAAGAAATAAAAGACATCCAAATCAGAAAGGAAGAAGAAAAATTGTCTCTACTTCCAGATCACATGATCTTATATATATTAATAGAAATCGCTAAAGATGCCACCAAAAAAAATTAGACCCAATAAATGAATTCAGTAAAGTTGTAGGATACAAAATCAACATACAACAATCAGTTATGTTTCCATACACTAACAAACTATCTGAAGAAAAATTAAGCAAACAATCTGATTTACAGTAGCATCAAAAAGAATAAAATTCTTAAGAATAAATTTAACCAAGAAAGTGAGGGATTTGGATAATGAAAACTGTAAGACATCGATGAAAGAAATTGCAAAGACACAAATCAATGGAAAGATATCCTGTGTTCATGTGCCAGAAAATTAATATTGTTAAAATGTCTGTACTACCCAAATAAAATTTTAAAATGCTTAGCACTAAGTTGATCCAATAAGAATACCACAGGACCCATTAAACATTACTATAGAACTTCAAATACTTGAACACTTGAATAAATGAAGAGATATACATGTTTATAGCTGGGATCATTCAGACTTGTTTAAAATGTAAATTTTTCCTAAATTTAACTTTTCATTCAATGTCTCTCAATTGCATTCCAGCAGGATACGTTATAGAACATTACCTACAAAATCACAATAACTAAAACATTTCAATATTGAAACAAATAAAAAATAGAACCATAGATCAGAACAGGGGTCATCTATACATGTTAATACATAAGAGAGAATATAGTAAAATAGTGCCTACTATATGAATGTGGTCTTTCTCTCAAAATATCTCATTATACTATAGCTCTCAGGCAACCTCAGCATATAATTTTCTTTTCTTTCCTTATTGTTTCTAGAGCGTTCACATTTTCACTTAAAGGAAGCAATTTACAGCTTCTCTATGGCATATCCAACGTGCTAGCATCAACACTCTCCTGCTTTAGGGCCATTATTAAGTAAAATAAGGGTTGCTTGAACACAGCACTGCGATACCACAGCAGTTGATCTGATACCTGAGACAGCTTCTAAGTGACTAATGGGCAGGCGGGTGGCTTCTACAGCGTAGAGGTGCTGGACAGAGGGATGGGTCACACCCCAGGTGGGACTGAGAGGGACTACATGAGATTTCATCACACTATTCAGAATGGCATGCAACTTCTAACTTATAAATTGTTTATTTCTGGAATTTTCCATTGAATATTTTTGGACCTACCTTGACCATTAGTAATTGAAATGATGGAAAACAAAATCATGGATAAGGGAGGACAACTGTAGTTTATAATAGCATAAAGACATAAAATATCTATGAAAAAATCTAGAAATACAAAACCTTCAGACACAAAAATAGAAATTTTATTAGAAAATATTTTTAAATTAGTAATGTACATAAATATATAACATATTCATGAGATGGAAGACACAATATTGTAAAGATGTCAAATCTCTTCAAATTGATCCATAGACACAATGCAATACTACACAAAATCACAATAAGATTTGACAAGCTGATTTGGAAGCACAAAGGTCCAAGACACTTTGGAGGGAGAGGAGAAGAATATTTACTCTACTGTGTATCAGGAGTTGTTGGGAAGCTGTCACCATTGTGACAGTGTAGGACTGGCACAAGCAGAGGCAATCACGGACCAATTGCAGAGAAGAGAGAACACAGAAAAGCACCTGCCTGTATGGCCACTCGGTTAATGAAAAGGGTAGCACTGCAAATCAGTGGAGAAAACAACTGTTTAATCAATTACTTGCGTCCTCAGAAATATCGTTGAGAATCAGAGCCTTCAAACTGTAGCTCAGATGGGAAACAGTTTGGCCTCAGACAAGGCAGGAAATGTGGAAAAAAATTTCATTCAGATTATGACTGAGCAAGTGGGAAGTTCGGGGTGAAGCACAACAGCCACGGCAGGCACAGGAGAGAACAAAGGAACACAGAATGCAATCTGAAGAAGATAAGAAGATTATCCCCACAGTGCTTAATGCCACACAAAACCTAAATAAAGCAAGAACCCATCCTACTAAGTGAAGTATCCCAAGAATGGAAAAACAAGCACCACATGTACCCACCATCAAATTGGGTTTTAACTGATCAACGCTTAAGTGCACATATAGTAATAACATTCATCGGGTGTTGGGCAGATGGGGTGGCGAGAGGATGGGTATATACACACATAACGAGTGTCGTGCACACCGTCTGGGGGATGGACACGCTTGAAGATCTGACTTGGGCGGGGCAAGGGCAATATACGTAACCTAAACATTTGTACCCCCATAATATGCTGGAATAAAAAAAAATAATCATAAAAAAGAATGTGAAAATGAGATAATAAATTAACAAAATACAGGTTAAAGTAGAGATTGCAGAGCTGTAGAAACAAATGAAGATACTCCTCAAAAAGACATACAATTAGTTTTTTTTAAATCAGAAATTATAGGAAAAAACACCTACTAAAAATTAAATAATTGTCATGGAGGAAAAGTTTGAGACAATCATTATGAACACAAAGTAAAAAACTGAAAAGATGAAAGCGCTAGGCAGCACGTAAGAACTGTGAAGGCTAAAGTTGCACCAGTGTAAGAAGAATTAGGCCTAAAAATTGAAAAAGACAAAATTTTCACAGATACTGGAGAAGAAATGTCTCCTGAAATAAAGGTAGAATCAAATCTGCCACCTTGAAGATCACAAGAACTACCTTAAACCTGGCAGTGCTCATGGAATTTGTCAGTAACTTTCCCCATCACTTAATTTATAGAGCGAGCGCACATCTCTCTTATAAAATCAATACAATGATAGGTGTACACCTCAACTTTTAAGCCTTAATAAGGTAAAAGTCGCCATACAGCTAAAGGACAAGAAAAGTATATTTATACTTACTGGAATATTTAGAGAACCCTCTCATATCATGAAAGAAAGGACGAACGCCTCAACTGAATAACACTGGCAAAAAAACCTGAATAATCCATAGAAGAGAGAATTTAAACAGCCAATAAACATGAAAAACTGTTCAACTTCCCACATAATCAGGAAAATACAAATTAAATGAGGATGCAACTCTTTATCCATCAGCTTTGTAAAGTTTGGCTGGATGTGGGGAGATGGCTCATCTGTCTCATTTGCTGTTGGAAGAAAAGTACATTGATTCAGCCACTTAGAAGGGCAATTTGGCAAGATCTATAAGCAAGTAAATATTAGCACCCATTGCCTCAATAATTCCACTTATTTAGGTTTTGACACAAGCTAAATACTTGTATACATGCAAAAAAAAAAAAAAAACCCAAAAAGAAATAGATAATCACTGTTATTATAGCTTGTTGGTAAAAGTGAACAATTGGAAACAACCTAAATGTCTTTCGATTGGGAAAGGGTTAAAAAATTCTGTGGAATGGCACGTCACTGTTAAAAAGAACGGGGTAGGTCTACAGGCATTAAGGGGAAAAGATGTCTAAGATTTCCACTATTGAGATAAGTGAAAACGCAGAACAGCACGTGCAACATAATCCCATTTATTACAAGACTGCAACACAAATTTGCCTTTACAAAAACACATTGTATACAAGTAAATGCATAGGAAAAGATGAGGAAGGCTGAACTCAAGACTCTTGACGAGACCAGGAAGGCAAGCTGCTGGGGATGGGGGGCAAGTGGTGAAGAGGATGTTTTCCTCTATGTTCCTCTACGTTGTTTGAAGCTTTATGAACAACCATGTGTAACGTATTTCTTTTGTGTTAAAAATTTCTAAATTAAAAAATTAAGTAGTGTTCTTTCTGAACCCATTACTAGAAAAAAGATAGAATTTCTATCCCTTTTCTTTGCAGAGGTATCCCCTGTCCTGAAACAAGAAATTAAAGTGAAAATAAAAATATTCAGCCTGCATGCACTAATCTTTTGCCGTCCTGGGCCTTTCTCTTCTTTTTCCTTCTTCTGACCAAGGTCAATGGAGGAAGAACTTAGACCCCAAGCCAAAGTAGTTGTTTGACATCACCTATGTGAAGTTAGAAGGAAGAGGGACAGGAGAGGGTTCAAAGGTCATGGGGAAATAACAAATCCCTGCCTCGAAGGACTCCTGGTTCAGAGAGTCCTGGCCAGCTGAGCAGCAGCTGCAAACAGGAAGTCATGTGTGTTAAGGCAACTTGGACTCACACCAACAGCAGTCCTGCCGCAGTTTGAAAAACCCAGTGTCCTCATTACGTACCCTTTGATTTCCTTCTATTGCATACCTCTGTCTTTGCAAAGCGAAACTAAACTCAAGTAAAGCTGTAGACAGGAACTGGACTAAAGGCAGGAAAGCAGCAATATTGCCAGAGATAAGCGGGGAGATAAAGACTCACCTGGTGCTCAGGTCGCGGCCCCTGCCTGCCATCCTTAGGGCCTGGTCTCCGATCCCTGCACTCTGCCTGGCCTGGGTCCAGGGTAACTGCCAGGCTCTGAGCAGAAAGTCCACCAATAGGCTGATGTACCCAGAGAAGGCTCCGCCCAAACTGGAAAAGAGAAGTGAAAGTATTTATTCGAGCTCATGACCTGCTGTGGACACTGTGTCTCTCCCCCTCACTCCAAGCGCTTCTCAGCTTCCTGAAATGTGGCAGAGGGATGGGGACAGGCCCTGGGCAAGGCCTGGAGGACGAGGGAAGGAGGAGCCCAGGACGAGCAGGGCCAGTTCCCAGGAGCCCACGCGTTTGTGCAAAGGACAGAAAAAACATCCACTCGAGCCCAAACTGTCCTCGGCTGCTTCTGCCTCCAAGAGGGCAGCACAGTATATGGAGGGAA